>RJWJ010021665.1:0-27638 GCA_004363605.1 Indri indri | reverse complement strand
TGGAAACAGCCCAAGTGTCCATCAATACATGAGTGGATTAGTAAAATGTGGTATATGTATACCATGGAGTACTATTCAGCTTTAAGAAACAATGGAGATATAGCACCTCTTGTATACTCCTGGATAGGGTTGGAACGCATTCTACTAAGCGAAGTATCCCAAGAATGGAAAAACAAGCACCACATGTACTCACCATCAAGTTGGTAGTGACTGAACATCACATAAGTGTACATATAAGAATAGCATCTATTGGATGTCGTGTAGGGAGGGAGGGGGAAGGGGGAGGGGCGAGGGGGAGGAGGGGAAGGATATATGCATACACAAAGGGTGCAATGCGCACCCTCCGAGAGATGGACATGCTTGGGACTGGGACTTGGGGGGAAGGGGGGGCAAGGGCATCATACGTAACCTAAACACCTGTACCCCTATAAACAACAAACAATAAAAAAAAAAAATTAAAAAATCTGGGTTATAAAAATATTTTTCTATTCTTCTTTTAAAAGACTTAATTTTAAATCTTTATAGTTTGTGTTTTGGTATGTGGTGTGACATGGAAGATCAACTTTTTTGTCTTCCTCCAGATAGATGGCTGATATGTTGTTTTGATTTGCAGTGGTTTTGAGTTTTAATATTTGTCTGTAACAATAATAGAGAAAACTAATGTTTTTGAGAGTTTGTTAAAAAAGTAAAAGCAAACACACAAAGAAAAGGGGAAAATATCTCACATGGACAAACTTGAGCATGTAGATTTTCTATTGGTAAGTCAAAAGCAGGGCCAAAAAAGAAATCAGCCAAACTGAATTTTCTTACTATCCAAGGTCTACTATCAGACAGAAAAGCATCATTCTATTCCCTTAAGTAACAATTTTAGAGGAAAGGACTAAAGCTAACAGCTATCCATTTTGAACATGAAGATATACCAGTTAACCAAATTTTCATGTGCCTCATTCATTATACACAAAAATAAAATGGTTTTGTTTTCTTTTTAGATAACATTTAGTTAGTTTTTATTCCAAAGCATAGAAAAAGTTCCACTAGAATTATTGTGTTTTGAAGAGATCATATTTTAAGGATCACTTTGTGTAACAGAAACTAACAGTATTATTCTGTGAAACCTAAAAACCCTAATAAATTTGAAATTTAATAAGTGCCTGCCTCCCGTTTTTACCTTGTAAAGAACTCAGTACACAATTCAGTTGTTAACTTGTTTTATTTGAAATAGTTCTAAGATACTTCATGCCTCCAGGGATTAAAATAAAACCCAGGTAGTGGTTTTAAAGAAGAATAGACAATGAGCCTTGAACATTATGTTTGTTACAACTAGTAGAAATTTTCAAAATCATCTTTAGAAACTCCCTTATATTGTAGATGGGGAAACTGAGACTCAGAATGGCTATTTTACTTGCTCTTTTATTTTTGTTTAGCTTTTATTTCCAGTTCATAGTAGAGCCAGGACTTTAACCTCAGGTTGTTTATTCTCAATCACATGGTCCTTCTCCTGTACTGCACTGTTTGTTGGATAGCATTTTTAAATAAAACAAAACATATTTTGCAGCTAGTCACACTATACAAAAAGTCTCACTCTACAAAAAGTATAGGATGACCAAAAGAGAAATTATTAAAAATTATAATTTCATTTAAGTAAAATGTGTATAACTGCATTTACTGTTTTTTTACATAGGTGAAAAGAGATTTGAATGCCCAGAATGTTCTAAAAGATTTATGCGGAGCGATCATCTCTCCAAACATGTCAAAACGCACCAGAATAAGAAAGGTGGTGGGACAGCTCTTGCCATTGTTACCTCGGGAGAACTGGACTCATCTGTTACAGAGGTGCTTGGCTCCCCAAGAATTGTCACAGTTGCAGCCATTTCTCAAGATTCGAATCCAGCAACTCCCAATGTTTCAACCAACATGGAAGAATTCTGAAAAGTTATTTATAACAGAGACCTCTAGTGCTGCACTTAAGTTTACACACCTTTGAAAATCTGGAAATGGGCTGGTCAGGTGGATTACAGAGTAGGAAATCATGTTTCACTCTTGGCTTCTTTAAGTATTCCAGGGTTTGGGGTCAACACATGAAGTGTTGAATTTTAAAAAATCTAAAAAGCAAACTGATATACTGGAAACAGAAAAGTATTTCCTTCATACTCTAAGTTGTAGTTATTTGGAAATATATTATATGACCTTTAAACAGAATCTTTCCATCTCTTAATATCATGTGTTAACATGTTTAAAAAAACAGACCTCAGTAGTTTGCAGGCTGGACCTTAATTGGACTTACTTTCTTTGAAAGAACTTTGTTATAAATTCAGTCAGTAATAATTTACATGTATTTCTTTTTCTCTATAGCACAGAAAACAGGTAGTTAACTGATGATAGGGATAATACTATATTTCCTTAGCTTGATTTTTGGAAAATCAACTGAAAATAGTTTTGGCCGTCTTTTCTAAATGTTAGAAATTCAACAGTTGAATTAGGTAAGTTCCAAAACAGTAATCTGAGATGCATCTCAGATCTTTATTACCACTACATTATAGTAGTGTGTATGCAGACAATCAGTGAAGTCCAATTACTTTCTCCATTTGGAGACACAGGAGGAACTTAGAGCTAAATCTTAGGTTAAATTTTAGATTGAACCCTTAGGAAAACTCTGGGGGAAAAAAATGGTTAAAACAAAACTCATAATAGCTTCACAAAAATAAAATGAGGCAACTAACATGCAATGTTTTAAAGTTAGGATTGATTATATTCTAACCCTAGGTTGAACCACAAAAATTCATTTTAAATGTTTATATTGGAAATATTTGCATAGAATATAAATCGTTCTGTAGTTTCATATTCTGTAAATATGAGTTATGTTGACAATGTGCAGAATTCTTTATGCTTTGACTTGGTAGCCAAAGAAAGAATTATCATACTTTTTTTCAAGGCCAGCAGAAAATTATCTTTTTAACTACATTATAATTCTTGTTTTCCTATTCTAAAAATTGGCCAGTCACATTTTATTTCTAGTTCTGTATTAGAAGGTTAATTAGGAATTTATAACACAGTAATGTCTTTGTTATGTCAATAACTGAATTTTCCCTAAAAATTAGCCTAATGAATATATAATAGATATGATATTATGAAGCAAAACTTATTTTTGAAAAATCAGAATAATTTTCAGTCAAATAAGTGACTAAAGAAAAATATATTTCATTGTTTATGTAAGCGTCTTATAGAAAAGGGTCTTATTAGGAAAGATGGCCAAAAGTTTCATATGAAAAAAATTGGGATTATACTAGTAGTTTAAACATTACTAAGATATTTTATGTTTTTAAAAAGTATGTACACAGAATCATAATCAGCAAAATTGACCATTTGAAAACTAAAGTGTTTATCTGCTCAGTTTATTAACATCATTGGTTTGGGGATTGGTTGGGGATAAGTACATGTTTTCTTGTGCATTCTCTATTATTTCAGGAAAAGTACTGCTCATGCAAATTCTCTTCCAAAATTGTAATGTTTCTTGTATTTTTGATGAAGGAGAAATACTGTAATGATCACTGTTTACACTATGTACACTTTAGGCCAGCCCTTTGTAGCGTTATATAAAACTGAAGGTCTTTTGTGCTTTCAGTTTGTATAAAAAAGCTTTGAGATTAAAGGAAAAAAAATTTTTACACTGTGGTTATAAATTTCAAGTTTCTTAAAGCTTTTGTAGACTTGTAACAGAGTCTTTAAATTTTAGTTGGATTTTGTAAATTGTTTTGTATATTTTATTTAATGTACTCTTAACAACTGATGTATCTGGCTTTAAAACATCAGAATCAGTTTGTTGTTTTGTTTGGTACAGAGGAGCATTTGGTAGTGTTAATTTTAATTTTATTATATAGGAGCTGAAACATCAAATATATATTTTATCTATCATTATGCTACACAATCAGTGCTATAAATTTTTTTATGCAAAGAAACTTTCTTAATGTTTTAATCATGTTTCCTCAGAGTGACACTTTTGTTGTTAATACCAAGTATGAACACTCTGCATCATTATTCCATGAACCAGTTTTAATGCAAACCTATGTATGTTCATTAGAAATGGATTATTTTTAATCAACAATGAGGCCTATTATAAATTTATAAAACTAAATCTGGATAGCTTTATAGCATATAAAATATATGAATTTGTGTTAGCAGGTGCACATTTCACCACTGAAATTAGAAATATTTTGACAGTCTGTTCTGCATACCATCCTGAGTCCACTTTTCTGTCTTATAAGAATCGTAAATTTCAACGTCCTTTATTTGACTCAGTGGGATATAGCTGTTATAAGTAATAGGGCACAGATGTGCGGTAGAGTCTTGTTTAATGGCATTTCACTGTTCATTCCCTTTGCCACTGTTATAAAACTTTTCTTTATTGTAATTATCAGTGCAAAGCTATGTATTTATCATGGTAAAACTCCAGTGTTAGAATAGTTTTTTCTTACAGTATACTTTCTTTGGTTAGGTTTGTGTATGTGTTGCTGATTACATTAGAACTTGATGTTAAGTCATTATTTATCACACTCTCATGAGAGCAGTAATAAAAAGTGTGTAATCTAGGAGAAAAAGTTAATTTGTCAAACTTAGATAAGCATGATGTTTAGGTCCTATTTTTCAATTTTATAACTGTTTTATTGCAACAATATTTGTATTTAAGTCTCCATTTTAATGCCTTGTGGTGTTTTTTTATGCATGTCACTAAGTTGTCATCCCACATAAATTGATGTGCAGCATAGGGTATTAAATCTACATAATGATTTTAAAACAGAAATAGTTGATGGTAAAATGTAAATGTTTTGCAAAAATTCCTTATAAAAAGTTTTGTAGTAACATTTCACTTGTAAATTTTTTTGTAAAAAAAAAAAAAAAAAAAGAAGGAAAATGGAAAAAAAAAAAGATGAATCCAGAAAAAAACCTGTTTCCCATATCCTAGAATTTAGACAATTATTCTGCCAGCAAAGCCTCTGGGGCTGTAATTGACATTTTTACAGTGCTGATTTGTATAAAATTTGTTTTTTGTGGATTTGGAAATAAAATCATGTACAAGTTGTTGCCTGCAATAACAATTGCAAGTAACCTATTAAAAATTCCCTTGAGTTTAACATGTTTCATTTAATTATGTACACTATAAAACAGCAATAAATTGTTTGAACTATCAACCTTCTTACCACGATGAACACTCGAAAGTTAAATGCTTCTCACTAGAAAACGTATTGGCAACCCTTCATAATTTGTGGTGTTAAGATCTGGTCACCATTTCTCTGAACATATGGCCAAAGAACACCAAACTGCATGTTAATTTGTAGCCATTTCTCTAGACATTTATTGAAATTAAAATTTGATTTAGAGAGACTTTTTACTTATTTTTAAGCTATAAATGTTAGGAAATTGTAGGAAGGTCTAAAAACAAAAAACATAATTAAAATATTATGTAAGCTCACAGAATCAGTAAGAAGTAATGTAGGCCACATAGATGCCACAAAGACTATAAGCAAAAACTGTCTTTTATTCCTAGGAGAGCCTTGCAAATCTCATGAAGAACCTTACTGCCATAATACATTATTTTAACCACTTCAGTTAACACATTTTAAAGCCCACACCAGATTAGATATAGAAATAGCAAAGAGGAGGGGCGTGGGGAAAAGTGTAGGATGTTAGGCAGCAAGGGAAGTGACCAAAGACTGTCCAAAGATTCTAAATCTTACGCAGTAAGGAGGATATAGTGTATATAGTGTATGGGTAGATAGCCTTGTGCAGCGAATCCCTAAACGCATGGTTATATGACAACTTAGAATAATAATATGTACTCATAACTGTGACTCTGAATCAAGGAACAGTTAAATTTATGCCTCTGCAAAAAAATACAGTAAGGAATAAATATGTCAAAATATCTTTTCCTATCAAAAGTAAAGATGTATTTTGATTACCTGAAAAATGTACATTTGGAAGAAGGATGATACTGTATAAAAGGGGATAATGCAATTAGAAATGAAAATTTTAATATTTTTTTAATTTTTAATATAGTAACAGCCTGGTTCTTGAACTTCTAGGAATTTCGGCCACATGAACAACACCGAAGCACAAAGGGAAAAAAGGATAAATCACTTTATCATAGATCGTTGACTTAAAATTGTTGATGTAATAAATTAGGAAAGTGGAAGCAGTATTAAGTAACACGAATGTGTGGTTTACAATGCCATTAGTAATGACAACTTCAAGATAACGGAAGAAAATAATATATTCAGTATAGCTTGTTACTTGAAAGTTCAGGTGCTTGATTAGAGGGGTGCAGAGACCAAGTGTCTGCAAAAAGTGCGAACTACTTTATTCCTCCATGAATCTGAAGAATGTATTGCTATATTTACAGCCCAAACAATGCCTGCTTAATATACACCCAACCAACTTTTGTAGCAGGATTTTTAGGGTATATATTTCTTTTTGTTTTTACCATTTTTTTAAAGATTTTTCTGATTAGCATAAACTTTGGGCTCTGTTCCTCTTAGTAGCAGGTGACAATGAAATATTAATAATTTATTTTTGGATACCTGAGAGTAGTCTCAAGCAGAAATAGTGGAGGGAAGGCAGAGAAGGAGGGAAGAAAAAGGAGCATAAAGACCTATTATTATGCAGAGAGTTGATCTTCCTGGTAATGTTATAGCAAAGCACTGTGACAAAAGAAATCGTGGACTAGGAGTCCCAAGTTCAGGCTGGATTCCTGGTTCAGCCACTTACTAGCCACATAACTTTGGGCAAGTTATCTAACCTTTCTGCACCTCTCTTTTTCTCATTTGCAAAATGGGGATAATAATACGTCAGATCTTTTAAGAAGAGCAAATAAGAACTATATCAAGCACCTGACACAGCAGTGCTCAATAGATAAAGTTATTGCTATTGATGATAAGTTAACCCAAAAGGCACATGGCTGTCTTAGTCCATTTTTGCTGCTACAGCAAGGTACCATAGACTGAGGTAGCTTATAAATACCAAAAATTTATTTCTCACAGCTCTGGATACTAGGAAGTCCAAGGTCAAGATGTTGGCAGATTTCAGTGTCTGATGAGGGCCTCTTCCCTGGTTCATAGATGGCGACTTTAGCTGTGTCCTCACATGGTGAATGGGAATAAGCAGCTTTCTGGGTCTGTTTTGTAAGGCACTCGCATTCCTTAGGGCTCCACTTTCATGATCTAATACACTTCTCAAAGACCACCTCCTAATATCACATTGGTAATGAGGTCTCGACATATGGATTTTGGGGGGATGCAGCATTCAGACCATACTGGGGGTGTGAAATAGTTCCCTTGGGACCAATGCTGAAATGCTTTGAAAATGGGCAATAATACATTGAAAAATTGATTCTCAAAATCCCATAAAGAAAAAAAAATTTTAGTGGGAATTCTCCATTTCAAATGTATATTTTTCTCAAACTACCTATGAGCTAATTTGTGATACTCTACCTGAAAATTATATGATGTCAATCTTTTCCCAATTTTAAGCAAAAGCAAAGGTTCAAATCTTAGTTATTTCCTAATTCTTAAATATTAATTCCAACTACTGCTTGCCTACCTCAAAGTGATAACAGATAACCAGACTGGTCAACAAGAAGCAAACCAATTACTGAAGAACAGAAATAGTGTCTCATATGTTCAGTAACTTTTTCTGTGGATATATGTATAGATGATTTTCTATATTTAAAAGCACTCCCTATATTTAGAAATATATTTGTTAAATAAATGAACCCAAGCTTAAGGGCAAAAATACTCCACTTTTCAACTACCTACTAAATTGCAGCCGCAAACAGAAAACATGCAGTTTGGTGTTCAAAAGTTTCTTAGACAACAAGGTTGTCAGACTTTCAGAAAAGAGCAATAGGATGCTCTCCTTTCACTTAGCTCTTCGGATTCTTTGTGGGATGAGATAGGATATAAAATAAATTCTCTAAACTGGCTTAATGGCCTGCAAGGCTGAGACGTCTCCACTGGCCCTAGCTGCTGTTTCCGTCTACAGCCTCCTTGGCCATTTAACTACCTTTGCTTCTGATCCTGTTGGTAACTCTGACTTGCCCCCTTCGTTCCTGAGCTCACCTTCTTCGGAGATGCTTTTTCCAGTGAGTATGTTTCTCAAGCACCTATCGTGTGGTGCTGGATGATAGGTGCACAAGGGGTGCTGTTCCTGCTTTCCACACTAACTCTGCCTTCTTGCATCCCTACCTCAGCTAGATTTCTGGGGCGTCTTATGATCCACTTGCCCGGTGCCTCGGGATGGGCTGGCCAGCACTGATGGAAATACTGGAGTGCGTTAAGACTGCTTCTACAGGGAGGAACCACGGCTCAGGTAATGATGAACCAGGTTAAGATGAACAGGTTTCAAATCAGGGTCAGACGGTTAAGAAATCAGATGTGGGGGGTAAGATCGGACAAAAGCTCATTACAAAGAAGAGAAGGAAATTAAACTTGAGCCGTTGTCTCAAACATCAGTTCATCTTTTAAGTCACGCCTTTCTAGGTGGTTGTCTTGGTTCAAATTGTGTTATTTATTATCCTGCTACAAAATATGGTTTAGTAAATATTTCATTTATAGTAGTAGTATTTTTGAGATGTGGAAGCCATAATAAAGTTATATTTTCTGCTGGTAAAATTGTTCCTTGCTTGTATAATTTTATGCTGGAATTAAATACATCAGTAATTTATGGTGCTGTGTAAAAGGCATCATGGCTTCCAAGTATTTGGTTTGAAAGGCACCATTGAGGAAAATAACTTAATGAAAAAAGATTCCAACTCAATGCAGTAATGTTGTACATGGTTACAACTTTAACACAACTATTTTGTCTTTGCAGCTTTATGTTAGCTTGTTTCAAGTTCATGTATGTATATACAAAATGTATGTGCGTGTGTGTTTGGCAGAGCATCACATATATTTCTAATTATAGTTTATGAGTCAGAGTTATATTTGTAAGTTACTGTGGTTTTGTATTGTAGTTGCTTCCTCTCACTTTCTTTAATGATATGGACAGAAAGATAACATTGTTAGAAAATTAAGCCCTGTTCTGATGATAATATGTAAGTTTATTCAAATTTTCATTTTCGTGAAGCAAATTATGATTAGAACAGAGTTTTAGGTCCTACGGAAAGAACCTCAGTTCTTCATTTGTTTCTGTGTGTGCATTTTGCTCTGTTTTTCAAAACATTGAGGATGCCCTTTGTATTAAAATTTATTAAACAATAATATGTCCACCAACTTCATAAATAGCTGGAAGTAATTTTATTCTTGTGTCCAATTGTAAATGTAGACTTTGACTTAAAAAAATGAATGAAGAAAAGGGAAAACCCGGAGAATTTTTTTTAAAATTGACCATTTTGCAGATCTAAGTAATATTCTATATTTTTAGGAAAAATGTTACCTTAATGTTTATAAAATGTTTTTATTAATTTTAGTTCAAACATTGTGCTTATTTGAATCCATGATCTTGACAATTCTGTAAAGAATTAGTGCTATGAGAAAAGAGGTGATAATCACCAGAAAATATATTCAAATAAGACATTTGTCTTCAGTTTATACATTTTGTTCTAATAGAAATATTGATCAGATTTATGTTTTAAGGATTATTTCTCTTACTAAGAAAAATGTAAGCTGTCATTCAGCTTTGGCATTGTTCAGAATATTTTCAAAATAGTTATAATTTTTAAAAAACTAACTACTCTACTTTAATTATTTTGTAGCTGAGCTGTAACTAGGCCTAAAATAGATCTAGTTTAATCCAGAGGACCTTGCTTTGTTCTCAACAACCAATCAAAATTTAGATATGTTTAGATATCAAATGAATAGTTACCCTATTCCAAATTCAGTTCATTTCCCTTAAACAAAAGAATATACAAGCAATTATTGGTTCTCATTATCATAGATACAAGGTTACTATGGTCTGAATGTTTGCATCCCCCTGACATTTATATGTTGAAGCCTGAAGCCTAATCTCAAATGTGCTAGTATTCAGAGGTGTGGTCTTTGGGAGGTGATCAGGTCATGAAGGCAAAGCCCTCATAAGTGGGATGAGTACCCTTGTAAAAGAGGCCCCAGAGAGCTAGCTAGCCCTTTCCACCACGTGAGGAAGCAGAGAAAAGTAACCATTTATGAACCAGAGAATGAGCCCTGATGAGATACTGAAATTACTGACACCTTGAGAGACTTCCCAGCCTCCAGAACTCTTAGAAATAAGTCTTTGTTATTTATAAGACACCCAGTTGTGGTATTTTTGTTGTAGCCTCCCAATGAACTAAGATACCAGGTAACAGTCAAAATATTTAATAAGGGGCACAGCACAGCATCCATTGATCAGAAGGGATGCTGAACACAGTAATGGAGGAAGGTCCAAGAGCAACCTCCCTCGCCCCCTCCCCTTGCCTCCCCTTCCCTTAGTTGTGGATTCCAGGGAGGTCGGGGTGGTAGGGGATCGGGTACTAGAAATAGCGGGTACCTCCTGATTTGGAATTATCTCAACACTTTAATAAACCAGTGTGGTTCTACTGACATCACAGCTGAAAGTGAACCCTGGGTAGGTGGGTTTATTCTCTACCCATACTCCAGACTTTCAATATATGGACAAAAAAACCCAGTCCCAAAATCATACCTTTAAATTGCTAGATACTTTATATAAAGGCCCATGCAGTTACATAAATATTTTTCGGAGACACACGAAAATCAAGGGAAAATGCAAATGGAAAAGTCATTTCGCTTCAAGATACTTAGAACTGACTAAAAAATTTCTGTAAAACTTGCGTAAGATACAGCTTTGGCAGATTATGATGCCCCAAACAATCATGAAAGGCAAATCAGAGAAAGGGTTAATGATTACAGCTGGTTTATTACATCAGCAATGTGATTACTTCCTAAACTTTCTTTTCAGTGATTTTTTTTAAAGCCTGTTAACTGTATTTATTGAATCTAAAACATGATTGATTTTTCTATATACCTCAAAAAATATCCTATCAATTACACTACAATCCAAAGTTTTAGTATCACTTAAAATTTTTCTTTTACACTTATGAACAAGCTGTTAGACTTATTTAGGTATTTTATCATATATCACTCTTGTACATACATTTAGAATATAAATGAACTATTCTACCCAAAACAATCTATAGATTCCATGCAATCTCTATCAAAATACCAATGACATTTTCCACAGAAAGAATAATCCTAAATTTATATGGAAACCCAAATAGCCAAAGCAATCTGAGCAAAAAAGAAGAAAACATCATGCTACTGACTTCAAAATATATTACAAAGCTATAGTAAACAAAATAGCATGGTACTGGCATAAAAACATATAGAACAATGGAACACAATAGAGAACCCCAAAATAAATCCATGTATTTATAGCCAACTGATTTTCAACAAAGGCACCAAGAACATACATGAAGGAAAGGACAGTCTCTTCAATAAGTGGTGCTGGGAAAAGTGGTTATCCATAAGCAGAAGAGTGAAACTAGACCCCTATCTCTCACGATATGCAAAAATCAACTGAAAATAGATTAGAGACTTAAATGTAAGAGCAGAAACTATGAAACTACTAGGAAAAAAAACATAGGGGAAACACTTCAAGACATTGGTCTAGGCAAAGATTTTTTGGATAAGACCTTGAAAGTGCAGGCAACAAAAGCAAAAATAGACAAATGGAACTATATCAAACCAAGAAGCTTCTGCACAGCAAAAGAAACAATCAACAGAGTGAAGACACAACCCACAGAATGAGAGAAAGTATTTGCATACTATCGATCTGACAAGGGATTAACATCCAAAATATATAATGAATTCAAACATCTCAACAACAAAACAAATAATTTGATTTAAAAATGGGCAAATGATCTGAATAGACATTTCTCCCACCTCAACCTCCCAGAGTGCTAGGATTAAAGGCATGAGCCACCATGCCCAGCCCCTCCTAGATTCTTTTTTTTTTAATTTCAGAATATTACTGGAGTACACACCTTTTGGTTACGTAATTTGCATTTGTATAGTTTGAGTCAAAGTTATAAGTGTGCCCTTCACCCAGATAGTGTGCATTGTACCCATTAGGTATGATTTACTCATCTCCCCCTCCCCTTTCCTACATACTTGATTTCCATTGAGTTTTACTTCCATATGTGCACATAAGTGTTGATCGATTAGTTCCAATTTAGTATTGAGTACATGTAGTATTTGTTTTTCCATTCTTGCAATACTTCACTTATAAGAATGATCTCTCCAGTTCCATCCAGATTGTTACAAAAAATACTAGATCGCCATTTTTTTTTATAGCTGAGTAGTACTCCATGGTATACATATACCACATTTTATTAGTACAGTCATGTATTGATGGGCAATTGGGTTGAGATATCACCTCACTCCAGTGAGAATGGCTCTTATCGAAAAGTCCCAAAACAACAGATGCTGGCATGGATGTGGAGAGAAAGGAAAATTTATACACTATTGGTGGGACTGCAAACTAGTTCAACCTCCATGGAAAGAAGTATGGAGATACCTCAAAGAACTAAAAGTAGACCTACCATTCGATCCAGCAATCCCACTACTACTGGGTATTTACCCAAAGGAAAAAAAGATATTTTATAAAAAAGACATCTGCCCTTGAATGTTTGTAGCAGCACAATTCACAATTGCAAAGATGTGGAAACAACCCAAGTGCCCTCCTAGATTTTTGACCAACAGAAACTATGTGAGCTAATAAATATTGTTTCAAGCTGCTACATTTTCAGGGTAATTTGTTACATAACAATAGATAACTAATATACCATGAGTCATCAATTTTCAACCAATATCATCATCTGTGCTATTAGGAACATTAATGATGCAGCATTTTTTAAAAGGATAGTCTGCTGTTATCTCCAGGGATTTCATCTATGCTGATGATATACATTCTGCAAGTTTTGCTGCACATATATGGGCAATAATAATTATAATAGACCTGCCTCTTGGCAGACCACAAATGTAACACACTCCCAATTTCAAAGATGTTAAAATGTGAAAAAAAAGTGCATCATAGATTCAATAAAATACATTTTATTGTTTTCCCTTCTATGTCCACCAACCCCTTATATTCTCTAAGATCTTGATCTTGTCCATTTCAGGACAAACCTGAAGTCTGCAGGGGGTTATTGTTTGCATGAGGAGTGAAGGGCTTGGGTGTGTGGAAAAACAACTATGGGTGTGAATTGAAAGAATGCTTTGTTAACGCTAACATTTTCCAAGCTCCACCTGCTGTGAGTGTCACAGAGGGGGCTGCCCTCTTTGTAGGGCCCTGAAATTGCTGGGGAGTGGTGGTGGTGGTGGTTGGGGGAGGGTCTTATTGATCCTGGTGGAATTTGGGGCAGTAAAGAAGGCATAGTAATCCTCGGAGAGTTGGGAATATTCCAATGACATGGGATAGTGTATATACTGGGATGATTCATTACCAGAATGTTAGAAATATAAATATATACTTAGGGGAAAATGCAAGAATGCAAATAATGCTTCCCGGTTTAGAAAGAAACCTTAGCAGTGTCACAATGGGTGCATAGCCAAAGTAAATAAAAAAGAAAGAGGGACAGATTAATTTGCCCAAACCATACTGATACCTTCCTTTAATCCTTCTCCACTAAATAAGATATCACATATGAAAGGGTTTTGTAAACTGTTGAGCACTAGACAATTGTAAGGTTTAATTACGTAGGTGTGCTGCCTCCTTGCTGGGAGGGATCACAAATCCTAATTTAATTGCCACCCGTACCTGACTTTGAGTGCTTTCTCTGGGCTTTCTCCTCATTTCTGATTTCAAGGAAAGATACAACAAACAGAAATAGAAATAATGTTTAATACGATCTAGGAGATATTCAGAAATAATTGTGCTTATACCCCCACAAATTAACTCCCTTTTATATTCTTGGGATAAATTTATTTAATCTTTAAATCTTCTTCCTTCTCTGGATATACTGCTCCTAAAATAAAGCTTCTTTCTTGTTCTGATCGCCAGTAATTTAATTAATCTCTTTTTACAGGATTTATTCTTCCCTTCTCCCTTTGGAGGCTCTAATTGTTTCCCTGACTGGAATTTCCCAGGTCACAGAAGTCCTTCCATCCTTAGCAACTTTGTAGAGCTTCTTTCAATTCAATAAATATTTGAATGATGGTATTGCTAGAGGGTATATGCTAGATGATGCAGGGGATAAAAAAAAAAAAAAAAAAGGAACAGTCCCTAACAGTGCCTGCCTTCAAAGGGCTTAGTTACCAATAAAGAAAAATAAGAAAGCTGTACAAATAAGGATAATGTAGGGTAGACTGTGTTAACTGCTACAGGAAGAGATTACTTCTAGCACTAGGTGAGGATTTCCTTTCCTGAGATTCTTGTGGTGGTTGTTTCCTTTCTTGATTACTTGCTTTTGTCATTTAGTTCCCATACAACGCCGTTTTTTTCTCTGCAGATATTCCATTATTCTTTCCTATAAACCCATCAGTTTTTTACATTTCCTCTTCTACCTCTTAAATGCATGCTCATACTCTACAAAGATGCTCGAGGTTTTGAAAAAATTACTCTGTCAAAACTAGCAGTGGTAAGAAAATGTAACTTTTGTTTTCTTTCTGCTCTGAATGGTCTACCGTGTGAGTCAACATTCCTGCCTGTAATCTGCACGTGTCTTCAGCTGGCATATAACCCCTCTGCCTCCGCCCCACGTTACAGAGCTGGTGACCTCAACAGCAGCTCCCTGATGTACTCGCCCTTCACTCACTTCTTTCTAAGTCTTGGTATCTCTGAACCTAATATTAAAATTCCTCAAGTCACATGGTTTTCTCAGGGTTAGTTTTTCTTCTTCTCTTTCCAAAATCTTAAGTTGTTCTCAGTCAAGGACTTTTCCAAGAATAAAGTTCCTTTAATGTTTAGTGTCACTTAAAAAAAAAAGTTCTAGTCTTCATTTTTTGTGGGAAATCATGTTCGTGTGAAGTGATATTTCCAATGATGCTATGTGTATCAGGGGCATCTGAGACAAAAATACCTTCCTACTTCTCTTGGTTGACTACCAAACGGACACTTTTCCCCTTGTCATCACTGAGAGCCTGATTTTGCTCAGGCTCCTCCTAGTGGCCATATCCTTAAGAGGCAGGTGGAGATGAATCTTGATTAGTTAAGGTAACCAAGGAGACCTCATTTCTCTTGAAAAATGCAAGGTTTAGAAGTGGGCATGAGGTGTAATTCCGGCCAACTAGATGTAAGGGGAAGTCTTCAGGAAGACTTTGTGAAGTTTTTTTTACTAAAAATGAAGATGTTCCCTTTTCTTGCATCTGGACATTGCCACCTTCATGGACTGCTATTAATAGAAAATATGCTTGCCACTTAGCAACCTTGATGGGAGAATCACTGACCCACTGTGGACCACAGAAAAGACAGATGAACAACAGTCTCATCCCTGAGTCATTGAATTAACCAACGCACAACTTCACCACATCCAGACTTTCCTGTGTGAGATTGTAAATGTCCTTATCGTATGTCACTATTAGTTGGGTTTTCTGTTAACTGCAGTTGAAACCCAAGCATCCTAACATATCCCCTATGGTGTAAATAGACACAATGTTAAATTGTTTTCCAGTTCTACTTCTGTTGCCCTTTGTCTCCTCAGGGCACTCTCTTCCCCTTCAGTTATCTGGAACCTGGTACTCTTTTCAAAGTCACTGCTCATCAAATTTGAAAAAAAAAAAAAAAAAAAAAAAGTTGTGAAATTGGATTATTTTCCCTCATAGAATAATTGTGTGATTGGAGTCAATGGGTTTGGGAGAATTTTGGGCATTAGCAAACAGTAGAGAAAAAAATGTTTAGGAGACTGGAATTAATCATATACTGTTACTTATGAGGCTGGTCCTGCAGGCTAAGTCTGCCTATGTCTAAATTCATCCTTGGGGTGTTCATCAGGAATCTTGCTTTCCCACAGAAGAGACTGCATGTTTACCATACTTGGGTGAGTTATTTAACCTCTCTTAGTGTCAGCTTCTCATGTGTTAAATGGAGATAATAATTGTAATATCTCTAGAGGCACTGTGAGAATGATGTGCGATACTTCACATAATCACATAAACTTGCAGTCCTCTTCGGATCTCTGACCATTCCTACACCGAGGCCTTGGTTCACCATCACTCTGTCCAACACTACTTCTGTAACAGTTTTCAGTGCTTTCAGTAGCCATGGAGATGACGCTTCCAAAGCCTTAGCTCTGTGACTTCTCTTACAACAATCCTGAATTCCACCCTACCTCAGCTACTCACCCCCACAGTGTTACCTTAGACCTCTCAGTTTCCAGTAACTGTAAGTAACTACTGCATTCCTTCACTCTAACCACTTTTAAAACATATTCAGAATCTAACCCCTTTTCATAACTTCTCACTGTTTCTACTACTAAACCTGGTCTAAGCCACCATCATCTCTTACCTGGATTATTGCTATGACCCTTGACTCTCTACTGTCTAGTCCAACAGCTAGAATCATCCTTTTAAAATCCAAGGGAGATCATATCACTCTTTTGTTTAAAAACTTCTGATTGTTCCTCATCTATATTAAGTAGAATGCAGACTAAGGAGCTTTAACACAGAGACACAAACTATCGTTTAAAAGATAACAGTTATTTCTCTCTTGTGTAACAGTTCAAGAGTATATGGCAAGGACGGGAGGATGAGCATGTGTGTTCCGTGAGTGTGTCTTGTGAACCCGGAGTCTGCTGCCTTGCAGTTCTGCTACCTTCCTGTAGTGCAGGCCTTCTGACAATGAATTCTCTCAGTTTTTGTTTATCCGAGAAAGCTTGTATTTCTCTTTCACTTTTCTCTTTTAGCACTTTAAAGATGACACTTCATTGTCTTTTGGCTTAGAAGAAATCTGTCATTCTTTCCTTTATACCACTTGTCCTTTTTTTCTGGTTGCTGCCAAGATTTTGTCTTTGTTTTAAGTAGTTTGAATTGAATATGCCTAGGTGTGTATATGGGTTTTTGTTTGTGTTGTTTTGCTTTGTTTGGTGTTGATTCTGTTTGGTGCCCTCTGAATTGCTTTTATCTGTGGCTTGGTGTTAATCTTTACTTTCAGGAAAAAAGCCTCAGCCATTATTTAAGAAATATTTCCTCTGCCTCATTTTCTCTGTCTTCTCTTTCTGGGATTCCAAGTTTGAATTTAAGACTGTTTGATATGTCCCACAGCTTTTGGGTGTTCTGTTTTTTTTATACTCCTTTTTTCTCCTTGTGTTTTATTTTTTTTTAATTTTAATTTTAATTTTTTTTTTGAGACAGAGTCTCACTCTTTTGCCTGGGCTAGAGTGCTGTGGCGTCAGCCTAGCTCACAGCAACCTCAAACTTGTTGCTCAAGCAATTCTCCTGCCTCAGCCTCCCGAGTAGCGGGGACTACAGGCATCCTCCACCGTGCCCGGCTAATTTTTTTTTTTCTATATATTTTAGTTGTCCAATTAATTTCTTTCTATTTTTAGTAGAGACAGGGTCTCGCTCTTGCTCAGGCTGGTTTCGAACTCCTGAGCTCAAACAATCCGCCCGCCTCGGCCTCCCATAGTGCTAGGATTACAGGCGTGAGCCACCGCGCCCGGCCCTCTCCTTGTGTTTTAGATTTGGTAATTTCTATTGGCCTATCTTCAAGTTCAATGATTCTTTGCTCAGATGTGTTGAGCCTTCTGAAGACCCTGTCATAAGCATTTTTCATCTCTTGTTACTGTGTATGTGTTTTTGTTTTGTTTTGTGTTAGAAATTATAATAAAAAAGCTTAGGAAATGCTATCACTGATAAAATTACCCATCTGATCTTGTGTAATATATTGTCCATCTTTTCTACTAGAGACTTTAATAATTACTCATAGTTATTTAAATTCCCCACCCAAGAATTTCAGTATCTTTACTATATCTGAGTCTATTTCTGTTGATTGTTTTGCCTCTTGGCAGTGATTTATTTATTATTTATTTAGTATGCTTCATAATATTTTGAAAGCCATACATCTTGTTTAGGACAGTGGAGACTGAGGTTAAACAAGTGTTTGCACCTAGGAATGGGAATGTCTTTACTTCTGCTACATCTTTAGTGGGGGAAGCAGGGTAGTTGAATCAATCTAGTCCAGACTTGACCTGGGTTTGGGATTTATTATTGCTATGATTCCCACAGGGACCACGAGCTTCAGATACCTCTAAGATTAGCTGTGTTTAGGGTGGAGCTTCTCTGCCAGAGAGTATTTTTCAGTGTCTGCTCGATTCTTAGCTTTAGGTTTTCCATTGTGCAATGCCTCAAAGAGAGTGTCTCTTCATGCTCCTGTCCATCTTCCAGAAATAGACTATTGTTGCTTGCTATTTGATGCTTGCTAGCCTGGTGGTGATGAGAGGCAGTCTCTGCTGTTCTAATTAAGCCTCGGCATGGTGTTCCTCGGTTCTTGGCATGGGAGCATTACAGTAAGTCTGCTACTCCCCCAGCTATGACTCTGGGCCCAGCAAGTATTCCTTCCCTCCCCTGGGGGTAGAGGATTTTTATTCTGTCCTTGTCCCCCAGTTGCAATTGATTTTCACTAGTGGCATAAGGGCAGTGGTATTTGTTGTCTTTCTACTGGCAGTTTGAGCCTTTTGTTCCGTAGGAGAATCCTGTATATTTTAATGGGATTCATTCATTAAATAAAAGTCACACCTAAAAATTCTTCTCTACCTTAGGCTTGTGGTGAGGGATCTTTTAGAAATACTTTCTAGGAGGATATTGTTTGATTGAGAGGACCTTTAAGCAACACTGTTAATGTTCTTTGAGGGCCTTTGGTTTGACTGAGGCACCACCTTTGATCTTTCTGGGGTTTTAACTATGGATTTTACAGGCATACCCTCAGATCATCTTTAGACGTTTCTGGTGGTGCCCTAGATTTGATCTTTGCTCAGAAGCCATTTCTTAATGTTAGCATTGTTTGCTATCTGGAGAGGCTGAGAATTTTCAAAACCTGCAAATCCTGGCTCATTTTTATTTTATAGTCCTTCATTTAGCCTGTCTCTCTCCTTTTGCATTTCACTGTAAGTGGGGAAAAGAGACGAAGGAGCACCTTGAATATTCTCCCTGAAAATCCTCTCAGCTAAATCACCCATTCATTAGGTATAGTCTCTACTTTCTATATTGCTGCAAGTAACAGTGATGCTAAATAACTTGCTACATAACCAGGATTTCTCTTCCATTCCTTCATTTTCCAATAAGATTTTCCTCACTTTCCTTTAAGTCCTCATTCACAGCCTCCTCAAGGGTTTTCACACACAACAGTTCATGCAAGTCTTGTCAAGATTTGTTTCATTTTTTTAATTGATACATAATATTTTACATATTTGTGGGGTACATGTGATATTTTGTTACATGCATAGAATGTGTAATGATCAAGTCAGGGTATTTGAGGTATCCGTCACTTTGCATATTTATCATTTCTATGTGTTGGAAACAAGTCCTCTCTTTTAGCTATTTTGAAATATACACTTGTTACCTATAGTCACACTACTCTGCTGTTGAACAATAGAACTTATACCTTTTATCTAACTGTATGTTTGTACTAATTACCCTACGTCTCTTTATCACCCCCCCACCAACCCACCCTTCCCAGCCTCTAGTATCTATCATTCTACTCCCTATCTTTATGAGATCAACTTTTTTAACCCCCACGTATGAGTGAAAACATGCAGTATCTGTCTTTCTGTGCCTGGCTTATTTCACTTAACATAATGGCCTCCAGTTCCATCCATATTGCTACAAATGACAGGATTTCATTCATTTTAATGACTGGATAGTATTCCATTGTGTATATATATCACTTTCACTTTATCTACTCATCTGTTGATGGACACTTAGATTGATTCTATGTCTTAGCTATTGTGAATAGTGCTGCAATAAACATGGGAGTGTAGGTATCTCCTTGATACACTGATTTCTTTTCCTTTGGATAAATACCCAGTAGTGAGATTGCTGGATCATATGGTAGTTTTATTTAGGTCATTAAATATGAAATGTCTGATTTCGAATCAAAAGTTTAGTTTATTATACATCAAACACAAAGCAGTACAATCAGTGTATGGGCCTAAATTATCCACTCAGTTTTGCCATCTTAATGGTAGTTTGTTTATGCCAGCAATGAAGAACCCTGGAAAATGAGTGGCAATGAACTTGTGAAAGGCGTTTTCCACAGCTTGTTGAGAATGGAATATTTTTCCTTCCAAGAAGTGGCTCAAAGCCTGGAAGAAGTGGTAGTTGATGCAAGGTCTGGTGATTACAGTGGATGACAGACAGTTTCCAAGTTAAGTCTCTGTAACTTCAACAACATTGTTTGTGCCACATGTGGTTGAGCCTTGTCTTTCAAGAGGATTGGCCTCTCTCTATTGACCAATCTCAGCTGCTTAATCACAAGCATCCTCATCATTTCATCCAATTGGTTGCCATAGACATCCTCTGTAATTGACTGACCAGGTTTCATGAAGCTGTATGACAGTTTTATTCTCACAACACACACGTAGTTTTCTAATAATACTACCAACACTATCACGAACAACATAATTAACTGAAAACTATTTTAAATAACATGTTTATGTTATTTTGTGCAGTTCTTTTTGTCCTTATGCTATATCTCATTAGGGATATACTGTCTAATTACTGCTTTAAAGTCATAAAGTCACTTGAAATCATTCCTCTCTGTATGGTTATGCTACAAACTCAATATGCAGATAAGTTCATTTGTTTAATTTTGCTTTTGATTTTTAGAGATTTTAATTACTTAATTATGTAAAAGTATTTACATGGTTCCTAGTTTGGATTTAGAAAATGATGTATATTCTTAGAAGTACAGTTTCTATCCCTGTTTTTCTTCACCTTCTCCCATGTGAAAAATATGTCTTGGAAGCCATTTCACTAAGGAATATAAAACCATTCCTCATTCCTTTTTTATAGCTGCATATTACTCCATTGTTTGGATGTTATACAGTTTATCAAACTAGCCTCCTGTTGCTGGACGTTTGGCTTGTTTCCAGTCTTTTGCTCTTATAATTGGTGCTGTAATGACTGGCCTTGTGTATGGATTCCTAGAAGAAAGATTGCTGGGTCAAAGGGCAATAGAATAGGAATTTTTTTCTAGAAATTGGCAAATTCTATGGGGTTATATCATTTTGAATTCTCAGAAATGATATACGAGTGCCCGTTTCCCCAGCCATGCCAAGAATGTGATGTCAGTCTTAAAGCTAATAAGTAAAAAATATGTACTCTAGTTTGAATTTGTATTTTTCTTTTGTGAAGGAGGTTGAGCATCTTTTCATATGTTTAAGAGTCATCTGCGTGATTGCACATGGCTCAGCATTCTGTGTTCATATACTAGCCAGCGAGTAGGAAAGACAAGAAGAAATGGAGGGAGGGCAAATTCTTTCTAAGAACATGACACACACACTCTAGTCCTCATTTACTTTCACTTTCCATTAGTTACAGGGAAACTAGGAAATGAGCTTTCCAATTTGGGTGACCGTGAGTCCCATTAAAACTTGAAATGGGGGTGAGTGTTCTATTACCAAAAGGAAGAAAGGGTGGTGGACAGTGGGGACGGTTAGCAATTTCTGCTCCATCATCTTGTTTTAAGAAAAGCCCGGCCATTACCACAGCCCTCTGTGATTTTGTCCCATGTTTCCTCTTTGTGCTCTTCTCCCACTATTCTCCCTCTTCCTGGCCTCCTTGTTATTTCTCCAAAAACCAAGCATCCTCTCTTGTGGGTCTACTTGCTTTTCCCTCTGCCTGGAACATTCTTCTAGAATCCATGGCTCACACTCTCACTTAGATTTTTGCTCAAAAGTGAGTCCTTCCTTGAACACTGATGCTAATTTACATCCCCCCCCCCACACCCAACCCTTTACACCGCTTTGCTTTTCTCCTTAGAACTTAGCGTCATCTGCCATAATTTTAGTTTCTCATGTTTCCTCCTCCCCAACTAATAATAAATCTTTTATAACTGTGGTCTTCCATCCCCCAGGTCTCGAACTTTTACTGGAGATCAGCGAGTGAAGCTTCATCTGTATTTACAGCCATTCCCATCACTCGCATCACTGCCTGACCTCTGCCTCCTGTCAGATCAGCAGCAGCAGTAGATTCTCACAGGAGCACAAACCCTGCTCTAAAGTGCGCATGTGCAGGATCTAGGTTGCGGCTCCTTATGAGAATCTAATGCCTGATGATCTGAGGTGGAGCTGAGGCGGTGATGCTAGCCCTGGGGAGCGGCTGCAAATACAGATTATCATTAGCAGAGAGGTTTGACTGCACAATAAATGTCATGCACTTGAATTATTCCAAAACCATCCTCTCCCACGCTGTCCATGGAAAACTCGTCTTCCATGAAACCGGACCCTGGTGCCAAAAACGTCGGGGACCACTGCTTTATAACATGCCAGGCACTGGCCTAAGCATTTGTGCTTTTTATGTATTTAAACTTGATTGGGGGGGGGGTGAAAAAAAAAAGAAAAAAATTAATTTAAACTGAATTACTTCTCACAACAACCCTATGATGTGATATATCACCTACTATTGCCATACTATCACTGTGCAACAGACCTCACCACAACTATGTAGCTTAAAATAGTAATGATTTATTTTTGTTTATGTATCTGTGGCTGACTGAGGGGAAACTGAGCAAGACTAGGCTTAGCTATACTTGCCTCTGAGCTACTACAAATTGGTTCCTTGCAGTAGCAGGCTAGCTAAGGATGTTCTTCTCATGACAATGGCAGAGGCACAAGAAGGCAAGCCTTACCATGCAAAGACATTTCAAGCATCTACCAATCTGCCAACATCCCATTGATTAAAGCAAATCACATGGCCAACCGTACTTCAATAGGATGGAAAGGTATAAGAATATTCTTCTCAAGAAGCTGGGAGGGGGGATATTTGCTGAGCAATAATATAATCTACCATCTTTCTTTTCCTTTTTCAGATGAGGAAACTGAGGCAACTAGAAAATAGAAATGGAATGGAAACCCAGTTGGTATAGCTCCAGTCTAGCCAGTATAAGTCTAGCTCGTATGAGCAATATGAGGGCATGAACATGGTTTGTTTTGTTTTCTGTTGTATTCCCTGACACCTAGAACAGTGTTTGGCACTTAGGAGGCATTCAGTAAATATTTGTTGATCATATAAAGGAACACAATGCAGTACACGTCACATGGTTGGTACTTGATAAACACTAGCTATTATTATTGAGAAAAATACTCAAAACTTGGGAATAAGGTAAGAAAACATAATGAGTTCTTTCATGTCATATTGGAACATAACTGGCCCACCAAAGGATTATTTAGAAAAACGTACCGTTTTTGGACTCTTTACCTACAATTAATTAAAGACTCAAACTCTGTGAAGTTTTATTTTTATAGATTTGTGTTCGTTATAGATGTAAGTTATTTCCGAATAATAAATTATTCTTTAAAAAAACCCACAAAGGATCATATTGCCCTGACGTTAATGAGTATTTATGTAGCGTAGCAATCTGATTCCCACAGTCTTTCACCAATGCCTATAAATCTTTTTCTCTAACTGACCTTGGAACTAAGATAACCATTTTATTGGTTCCCTCGTTAACGAGTTGAACAAATCTTTGACATGTCTTCATTCTATATTTTGAGTTACATATTTAACTTTTTGAAAATTGTACTTTAATTTTAGCACTATTTCAAATTTCTTTTTTCCTGCTGGATTTGAAACTGGTTACTCACTTTCAATTTAATGTAACTATTATTTACAGAATTCCTGTTTTTCTGGGGTATGGGAATTCAAAGCTGGAACATAAAGGTGACAGGAGAGGGTAGGAACTCCTGACTGCTGGGTTTCTACACCAACAACTGGGCGCCCCAAAGATTATCGTGAACCATACAAAGCTGACTTGACAGCCCTGAAATTAATTAGAAAGGCTTTCCCAGAGCCTGTGCTAATTCAAGATTCTGATCATCTAACTAGCAAGCTTAGAGATGGTTTTCAGAGACAATTCATATCCTGAGAAGAAAAATTGTTGGAGCCCCAAGTCTTGCTGGGAACATCAATTAATATTTATCAACAATCAGGTGTTATATGGATTACTGAGGGCAACATTCCTTAAGCAGCCCTACAGAAGGGGTGGGAGTTGAAGTCTTTGGTTAGAAATGAACAATTTTTAAAAGAGAAGGACTAAAAAAACATTTAGTTTGTGAACGAAACTTTTTAATTCTGGCTGCTTCAGCAACCAGAATTTCCGTAATAGTCTCAACAATAGAGCCACTAATAGACCACAGTGAAATCCCATTCCACTGTTATGAAGACTGTTTTCAATCGGAAACTTTTCTCCTTTGACCTTTTTACTCTTGAATTGAATGATAATTCTACAGGTTTTCCGAACGCTTTGGAGTTTCCCAAGAACGCTATGCGTTCTCTTACTGCGCGTATTATTTAATAATATTCCAGTGTCAGTCAAGGATGGGCAGCAGGACTCCGAACAGGTACACCTTGGATTTCTACAACTGGGAAAGCTGAACTGCAGGGCTGGCTCTTTTCAGACAATATTTGGACAACCTCGGGCGAGGTGAACACAAGCCCTCAACTTTGGCCCTGAATCCCGGTCCCACCATTTCTTCGTCACTTAATCACTTTGTGACTTAGTCCCTTGCCCATAAAATAAAGACTGACCTGTCAGAGCCCTGGCTTTCTAGGGATGGCATGAACTGGTCAAGGTGAAGAAAGGGTCTAGCAGCGAGCTCAGCACGAGACAGCACCGCTTGGTCCAGAGCAGTTAGCCAGCACCGCGCTGCTCGTTGTCCTCCGTCACTGGAGGCCCCGCGAAGAGGTCCAGCAGGCGAAGGAGCCGGAGGGCAGTGGAGTTAGCCCACCCGGGGCTTGGCCAGCCTAGGGCACGCCCCTCCCTGGCGGGGTTTGGGACCCAACGCCCAAGAGCCTCGGCACTGGCCTCTACGGGGCGGCGGCGCGCTCACTCCGCCCCCAGCGGGCCGGGCGGGGACACCGTCCCCCGGGAAACGGGACGCGCTGCATGTCCCAGGCCATCGCCTCGGCCGGCGGGGCTTTCACTGCGCGCTGAGGCGCGGTCGCCCGGTAGCAGCAGGTGGGGGGCGGCGGTCAGCGCTCTCAGAGATCGCGCAGGAGGGTGGGCGCCTCCGGGAGTGGCGGACGAGTGTTGTCGCCCACTCGGAGCTGGCGCAGGGGACGCGAGAGGAGCCGGCAGGCCCTGAGTCCCCTCGGACGTGCCCAATGGCAGCCCCGGTGGCAGCCCGGGAGGCACGAGGCTTTCGGGAAGCCCCGACCCTTCGCCTAAGCCCGGGGGCCGGCCTGGAGGCGGCGGGCACTGTGGAGCGCGAGGAGGGGGAGGAGCAGGAGGAGGAGGAAGAGGCGGCGGCCCGGAGAGCGCGGAGTTTCGGCCAAGACGCGCGGGTGCGCTTCCTCGGCGGCCGCCTGGAGCAGATGCTGGGGTTCCCGGAGGAGAAGTGGAGCCAGTATTTGGCAAGCGAAGAAAACCGGCAGGTTCTGGGGGAGTTTCTGGAAAGCACCAGCCCCGCCTACCTTGTGTTCAGCGTCGCCGCCGCGGGGCAGCTCGAGGCCACCTGGGAGGTAAGAGACGACAATCAGAGGGACCTGCCGCGCCGTCCGCCCTGGAGGGGACGGTCCAGCCTGTCCTCCTGGGGTTCCCCCGGGGACACTCGGGCGCTTTCGAAACTTGCCTCGAGTCCCCAACTGGAGTAGGCGGCCTCCTCCCCCAGGTGCGCCCGCTCTGCGGCAGCTGGCGGCTGCGGGTTAGTTTTCTCGGGCAGCCCTTTGGCTCTGACCAAGAATCCCCAGTTCAGGCTGATCCCACCCGGGTAACGCAGGAAAACCAACCATTCCTTCAGCTGCCTGGGTGTGAGGAGCAAGGTGAGTTTTCTGTGCCAAGAAACTTGCGTTTCAGTCTCTCTTGGGTCACTCAGGAGTGATAGCCTTTAAAAAATGTGGTGTTTGACAGAGCCCATATAACTTGTGTGTTAAGTCTGACTACCTGTGAACCCCACTTTCATCCCGGGGAAAAATACTGAGTGCTTAAAAAGGAGTGCCCAGGCAATCTGTGCACACGTGATGTTTATTAACCATTTGGGGGAGCAGGTCTTTCTTTCCTTTCTCCCTCTTTTCCTTTTCCCCTCAAATTTAGATTGCTTGTCCACGAGAAGGTTAATGTGTCACCTGCAGCTACAGCATTTTTACTTAGTACTTTTCAAGTGTGAAGAGTTTAGAGAAGGATTCTTTCGGTAATGCAGTGCCTCATTTTGTTGTTGTAAAGTGATATCATCGCTAGATGCGGTCATTGTAACAGCTGGGAAATAGGATCCCAGAGAAGAAAGAGAATAACAGGAAGGTTACCTTGTGGTATTGTGAATTTTGAAGTTTTTTGTTTTAGTACTCTCCTGATTATAATTTATTTTTTAAAAAGTTTGTTAATAGACAAGGAATAGAACACTTACAGTGTCACTTAAGTTAAATGGTCATTATACTATGTAAAGGAATGACTCAGGAGTTGCAGATATGTTAGAATGTTTTGGTTAAACACTTCTATTCTTTGATAGAAATACAAATTAACCTCTTACGCCTTATCTGTATCTCAGTTTGGTTTATTTCCAAATAAGAGAAGATAAGAAAAAATAACCTTTTAAGACTGAAACATTTGTCTGGGCTCAGTGGCTCATGTCTATAATCCCAGCACTTTGAAAGCCCAGGTGGGAGCATTGTGTTTGAGGCCAGGAGTTTGAGACAAACCTGGGCACCGTGGTGAGACCCTATGTCTAACAACAACAACAACAAAAAGTAGACAGGTGTGGTGGTGCACACCTGTAGTCCTAGCTATTCAGGAGGTTGAAGCAGGAGAATTGCTTTGCTTGAGCCCTGGCGTTCAACACTGCAGTGAGCTGTGATTTTTCCACTGCACTCTGGCCTGGGTGGTGGAGTGAGACCTTGTCTCTAAAAAAAGGATTGAAGCATCCTTTTGTGCTCCTTATTTTTTAATTATGAGATTTTATGGTATATAATGATCTGGTGTAACTGACATGCCTTTAAAAAGGTGACATTTCCACACCAGTAATGGTGTGAAATTAGCATTATAAAAGAACAAAGAAAACTGTATACACTCTGCATAATAGGGAAGAGCAGTAGAAGGACCTTATTTGTAAAGGTAGGCAAGATGCCAAGTTTTGTTTCTTCTGCTAGCAATCTAGCTACAAGTTGGATACAGTAAATCCTGATTGTTAACAAAGAAACTACATAGTGAACTTGAACTAATTATCTCGCTCTTGTTTCAGATTCCAAGAAATGCAAAACATAAACTTGTTTATATTGCCAAGAAGATTACTGAAAGCATTGGAGTAAATGATTTCTCTCAAATGGTTTTATTTGGAGAGTTGCCTGCATCATCTTTTGGACATGTATCTGTTTTTCTAGACGAGGTACTAGTCTATATTTAATATTCGAATCTTTCATTTATCTCCATGACATTTGGAATTATTTGGGGCAACCTTGGCAATTCAAAAAAGAAAATGTAGAAGCCAGTAGTTCCTTTAGCCAAATGGATGGACAGTGATAGCTTTTGGG
>RJWJ010021664.1:0-27647 GCA_004363605.1 Indri indri | reverse complement strand
AAGTTATTAATCCTGGAAAAGTTTTCATGTTATTTTTGAAAATAACAAAGGCAAAAGACAGGCAATGAAAAATGACTATGTTATAAAATGACGGGATGATTTCAAAATCAAGTTGTAAACAAACACTGGATGAAACCTCTCATGTTTAAGTGTGTTCCCGTCCCTTCCCTGACCATCTTCCCAAAGATTCTTGATATATTAATTGCCCCATGATGGTGAATACGAGGGGGGAAAGACTGATTGGAAATCAACATCTAAAGTGTATGGGCTGTGCAGGAAGGAAAAATGTACCGTATCAAAGACCAAAGGTAAAGAGGCATTAAGAATAGAAAGCAGAGATGTGTGAGAGAGAATTTTGCATTTTAATTTAATTTAATTTAGGTGACTTTTGTATTGGAGTCCACTGAACTGACAGGAAATGAAGATAGTGCCTATCTGGCCTGAGATACGTGAGGCTTGTAATTGAAATTAATTATATGTTCTTTACATTTTCCATTTCCCTTTTAAAGTTGGACAGGTGGGAATGCTTTAGCTCTTAAGTTACAGAGTTGGGTTTGAGCTCTGTAAATCCTTTACAGTCAACCCTCAGGCATCCAGAACGACACCCCCCCCAGCTCCCCCAGCCAGCTCTGGCCTGAAACATTCCTTCAGGACCTCACCCTGCTTAAAATCAACTGGCCCCATCCCCCAGGTCAGCCTGGCTGGCTGCCCATCCACACATTTATGTCTGCCTTTTGAGTGTTTTCAGAAGCCCATTAAATTGTGCCTTGGCAGGCCAGACACCTTCACCTCGCCCTGAGACCCAGGGAGAGGGGGTTATCGAATTCCCTCATCAGACAGTTCAAGCCTGCATTCTTGAGCCTGCAAAGAAGCTATGCAGTTGCACACAGTAAGATGTTAGGACTTGTAAACATGTCATACAATATTATAACATGCCTGTGGGGCACGGTTAAGTACAAAGGTTGGGTGGGCCTAGAAATACAAAGGCAGGTCTTTCTATGGAGCTGTCTTAATGCACATTATTTTTTGGAAACAACACAATGGGTATTAACTTGCATAAAGGGGCTGGCTCCCATTCTCACACTAGCTGGTCCCACTGCTCTTCGAGATGGCTGAAACTTCAATGGCTGTAAAGTGAAAAAGGAATGCGCAACACCCTCATTTTCTGCTGGATAAAGATGGAGAGCTTTGCTCCCACCCATGGGAAATGTTCTCACCCCCACTCTAATTCTAAGACTCTGACACCCTGAGTGCATTCAAAAGCTAAAATTATTTGGTTAAAGGAGCAAAAGTTCTGTCTGTTGTCCTGATTGGCCCAGCCTCCAAATCTTTTGGCAACTTGAAATAGACCTGGCTGGTCCCTTTTCCACCAAAAATTACCTCCTAAATATTGCTTTTGCAACTATTGGTTAGTCCTGTTGCTAAAGACAGAATGAAGATGGACTGATGGGCTGAGTAATAAGATCTGGTTGCATCAACTTTATGTCTTATCTTAGAGATGAGATAGAAATTGATGAATTGGAGGAGGCAGATGCAGTACTTCCTTTCTAGTCCCTGCCATCCACCTTCCTTCCTTCCTTCCTTCCTTCCTTCCTTCCTTCCTTCCTTCCTTCCTTCCTTCCTTCTTTCCTTTTCATTAAGCACAGAACCATTTACCTTCTGCAAGAAACCTGATGAAATTTAATCTACAACATGGTCCCAGACCGGAAGGACGGCTGCACAGCAGCAAGGGTGCAATGGGTGGGGGGTGGTGATATTTTATAACACACAAAACAGGCAGGACTGCTCTGGACAGCAGATAATGCAAACTAGCTTTGCTGGAAATGAGCTGCAAAATACCTTCATTTTCTACTACAGTGAAACCCTGATAAAATCACAACTGTTAAGGTCATACAGTATATCAGGTGGAATCACAGTCTTTAGAACTCCATTATTAATGCAGACAACCTCACAATCAAAGAGGATGAGAGCACAGTTTCCAGATGCCAATGATTTGATCCTATCTTATTTGGCTGTTTACATTTAAATAATGTGACTGTATAAATTTAAATAATATGAACCACCAACAGATGGATCCCAGTGAAAAACTGAACCTTCCCTGAGACCCTGAATGTACACTATACAGTGCTTTACAATTTATTCAAGCAAAGCTCATATTTAAAAAAAAAAAATAGGGAGGGGGATAAAAAGAGAGAGACTCATTTCTTCTGCCATTATGGAAATAAAAGGACCACCGCTTTAGTTCGTGGCTGACTGTGCCAAGGAAACATGCAGTTCTCTAACCTCCGGTACAATGTACCCATAAGGTACCAAGCATCAAAGCATATTAAAAGATATTAACTGCATATTTGCTTATGAACAAGATAAAAAGCTGTAGGGCCTCCAGGTTCTCAAGCTGTGAGTGGAACAGCTTTGCAATTTGCCTGCAAAACTGCATTTTGATCTTAATGAATATAAAATGGCTGCCATTAAAAGTAAAACAGATTATTTCGGGTCTTCCAGGGCCCATAGCTCTTTGCTGGCCTTGGAGGGCCACTATGATCTTTCATTAAAATCTCACAGCAGGGCTCCCTCACCAGCAAATCAAGCCTTGCAGTCTAGGAGATTGGCTACATTTAAAAGTAATTTTCAGAAATCTACACAGATTTTCAATTTGGTAATGAAAGCCATAAGAGAATGCAGGCGGCATTTTGTCGAATATTGTTACTGATCCAGCACTCACATTCGTTAGAAATTAAACTGCCCCGTAACTATCGCACTGATGGCAGCTTGCCATTTCGGCTGCGTTCTAATCTCCGTTTGTTAATGAGTAGCATGTGCTAATTGTTGTCATCCTTACTGCCGAGCAGTCCTTCCCTAGCAAACATATTTTACCTGCTCAGAGGTGGAACCTTTCACTTTGTCACCGACCAAGTTGGAACAGCGTCGGAGTTGCTGTTGCTTTGTAAAGGGAAACAGCGTAGCATCATCAGACAATGCAAGAGGGAATAAAATCTGAAATTGGGTGCTTCGATTTTATTTGGAAGCGTTGGTTCGTTTTTCAGTCAAGCCTAAATTTTCTAAAGTCCTGGAGTAGGCAAAATGGTAATACTTTCCTGTTACTCCCAGTTTGAACAAACCAATGAACTCTGGGGACAATTAATGCAAAGTCAATTGTAGTATAAAATGAGAGGGGGCTTCTGGTATGGAAGAATGAAGGTCCTAAGAATCTTACCTGCTAGACGCCAGGGAGAAGGGCACACCTAAAACCTGAAGTGGATGTGGGACTGCCACCTGCTTTCAAAAGAGAGTTCGATCCTTTGGTTCCATTCTCTCGGTCCTAACGCCTTGGCGGTGGGGGCCTTTGTGCTTCCCTCAAGGGAACAGTCCTGGGGGAATAATCAAAGGGACCCCTGGTAATGTGGTTCCTGAGGAGAGAGGGTACTGGAGAGGAGGGAACACTAATAAATTCAGCATCCAGATGTATGCTGCAGGCAGACGTCTGAAGAAAGCACATAAAATAATTATGAATGAAAATATTATTAAATAGAGGAAAATTTACATAACTGCATCCTGAGACAGAGTGGATATTTTGCCGCTGTATGTCCTCTTACTTGATATAAGAAAGGAGGAAAGTTATTTTTCTGAGATCCTACAAACAAAAATGTCAGATTATGCTTCTCTATTGGAAAATGCATTCAATAAATTTTCTTTACTTGGCAATTCTCTTTACCTTGGCACCTTTAGGGCAAAGCACTTCCCTGCACTAAAATGTGACGGGCAACAAGAACTGCTCTCTACTTTCTCTCTGACTGGATATAAATTCTTCCTGCTGATACAGAAAGAGTCTCTATTTAAAATAACAATTCTCCTTGGCAAAGCACTGGCAGCTACAAGAGAGCATATATGCAAAAGAGATGTTTATTTTCAGGGGGCCAAAGCAGGCCTCTGGTGGTTCAGCATAAGCACGTCTTTTAGCATCTAGCATGGGAGCGGTTCCTTGGAGTGCCTGGGCTATGCTCCTTTGGTTTCCACAAAGAATAATTTTAATTGGGTGGCAGGTCTGTGCTTTTAAAGGAATGACGCAGGGCACCTGATAAGGTGCCACTGCTAATGTGCATTAGTTTTTGAGGAAAAAACTCAGGCCAATTCCTTGTCTCTGTGGCCTCAGGAGACCAAAGGGAAATGGATACAAACAACTTAGTAAGCAGTTTTAAATCTATTCCACCTGTAGCTGCTATTCTAATTGCAGAAAGCATTTATATAATATGTTGGGTTTTTTAAATGCCCAAAGTGACATTATAGAAAATTCTGCTGAATCCACCTGAACTCAGAAAGCTGAGACTCCTTTTATTTCATCTGTTGTCAGTTGTTCTAATATTCCTCTGAGAGCTTCCAGGTACATTTTGACAACTGTATACGGTAATGTCTTTTGTATCATTATTTTTTCATGTGCTAAATTATGGGCAGAGTGATGGTACATTACCAATTTTGATTCGCAAGTATTAGAATATAGCAGCTATTAATATCCTTCTAATTACTAGAGTGGTGGGAAAAAACCTGCACTTTAGGTAATAGAAGTTAATGTAATTAGTCTTCAGCTAATCAAGTTAAATTTTACTAGTTATAATAGAGCGTAATTATTTATTTGTTTTGTTTCAGAAACTTAATTCTATGGAAACAGGCATTGTCCTTCTCTTTCATCACTCTGACTTTATTCATTTTGTTGGAAAAGACACACATGCATATAGTCACATATATATATTAGGTGAAGGATTTTATAAAAAATAAATCAAATGAAAGATAAAACATTTATGGCCTTGTAAAAAGGCTTAATAAAAGTTTTCAAATAATATTTTTATTGTATGATGGATTTTTTTTTTGCCCTATCTCTACTTTGAAAATTGCAAATAAGGTGTTTTGTTGTTGTTGTTGCTATTAACTTTTAAATTAAATTTTAAAGCTAAAACAGAATTTTTGGGGGGATGGGTGTAATATGTAGTGATGATTTTCAAATATACATCTAAAATTCACACATTTTTACAATTTTGTTCTTAACTATAGCGCTCAAAGTCAAGGTTTTAGGCCTACATAAAATTTTGCTTTTAAAAACCTTTTATAGTTTTTTTATATTATAGTCTCTGTTTTGATTAAATGATGTTTTTATTTTTCTGCTTTGACAATAAAATATACTAAATTGTATGCTAGCTCTCACAGCTAGCATGAAATATGAAATACAGTATTCTAGTATATGCATCTACTTTTGTATCTACTTAATGGACCTCATAGAGGCAGCCCCCAAGAGATAAATGTATTTAATTCCAAAAGTTAATTGGTAAATTGCTTTAGACTTTGTAATTAATTTTTCCATAGAAACAATACTTAAATAACAGTTAGTTCCAAGTCTAGCCCATGAAAAACAAATTTGTCATCATGTAGCTGAGCTAAAATCTAAACTGCCTCAGCCTGTCCTTTGGTTCCAAGAAACAGAAAACCGTGAGATACAAGGTGAGTAAAAAATGAGATGACTGGATAAGGAACCAGTAGAATATGTAGAGAGGAATGTGGTTTCCTTTTTTCCTGTTCAGAGCTTGAGTTCCCCCACTTCTATGAATAAAGGATCCTAGACCCAGGCTTAGACCCAGAAATCTTTGGTCCCACACTGCCCCAAAGGCTCTATAGTTCCCTGATCCAAGTCTGCATGAATCCACAAAGTTTTTAGTACTCCAAAATCAACGACCTCTCATGCATCCTCCCAGCCATCTAATCACATCTCAACTGATTTAACTAGATGTTGGGAGTAGTTAGGGGTCAAGACAAGTGAGTGGCAATGAAGAAATCGTTATTTCCAGGTAGGCACTTCTGCTTTGGTTTTTGAATGGGGAACTTCAGTAATTCAGTGTTCTGTACAATGTGCATATCTAACCCATGCAGAACACTGGTTAATGGCAGCACTGCCAGGGTCCATACCACTGTCACCACCGGCAAACACAATCCTGTGGTAGAAACCCAGCTGTGAAGAGGAACAGCAAATAGCTTATGAGGGCAGCTGTGGCAGGCAGCTATGTGTGTTGACGCCTGAGAGTTAAGACCACAGAGGACCCTGATGAATATTTCTGCTATGTCTGTCCTCCTGCCTGAAGCCCTCAATAATATGCATGCTGTAAATGCATAGGGTGCATGAGCAGAAGGTAAATACACTTGATGAGTGCCTTTCAATGGTTCCCACTTATTAGAAACGATAAATGACTTAGAAATAGTATTTTTTAAAAATAGAACACAACAAGAAATACAGAAGAAACAATATTGCTGAAGAGACCCAGAAAATTTGAATCTGGTGTCAGGAGGGTAAAAAGAAGAAATGTTAGACTTGAGAGGTAATGCACTATGTATGTAGCTAGACATCCATGGATGATGACTAGAAAATTCCTATAGGCGCAGTGACAATCTCCCTCTCATTCCAGAAAGGATAAAAAGAATTCTCTGGACAGTCACATTAGAAGAGTTTTATCATTTTCTCTAAGAGGCAGAGGTGGAGGGAGGGAGTAGTTGGCTCCCTGCCAAGGAGTTCATGAGTTCATGTTTAGTACTTAGGAGACAAAATGGATTGAACTATTATATTTTCCTGGGATAGGAATGCAAAATTTATGGAAAGAGTCCTCTTTCTCTGTAATTAAATGGGATAATCAATGCTGTCTCTAGGAGACATGGTCACTGTTCATCTAGAGGCATGAAGACATAGGCAAGAAGCTGAAAGGCACAGGCATACAGGTGGTAGAAGCATCTGTCTTCAATTTTAGTTGAGAACACAAGGAGGCTTTGGGAAATAACTAGGTGTCGCAAAAGGGAATCTGTTTTTCTGCACTATGGTTCCTGATAGTAGAAAGAGTCTCTGCACAGGGAGGAGTGGCTTCTTGAAGACTAGGGGCAGTGCATGTGGCCAAAAATACCAAGGCCAAGCAAAGTGTGCTTAAATTTGAAGTCCACAAGACAAAAACTAAATAAAGCTTTCAAGTCTGGTATTAGGTTGCATCAAATGTTTGATTTGGAAAGTATTAAATTATAAATGAGTCAGCCAGCATTTTTCAGAAGTAAACACAAGAAAGATGGGCAATGGGCAAAAACAGTGTATTTGTCTTATACATTTGTATACAACAATTAACAGACCCAGAATAATAAAATAGATGTGTAACTTTAATGCAAAAAGCTAAATATGACCCCAGACCTACGTTGAGTCCTTGTGAGGTGTGGGGCTCTTGTCTGGTAGCACTCCCCAAATCATCTGTAATCATTCCCTGTTGCCTATTTCCAATTTCTTGTAGACCAGTACTTCTGTACAAGGCAATGAAGCCAAATTACTAGGAAAAGAAGATTTTAAAAAGACATACAAAATTTAATCCTCAATTTTATTATTAGATTCAATATACATAAAGTTATTTTTGTCAAATTGCTTTTAAAGTTTCTACATGCTCACTCTCCATTTCTGCACTTATCTTTTTGCCAACCAATAATAAACAGTTCACAGACCTGCACTGCTCCATGAGCCACATTTTGGATGGATATAACTGGCCCCAAAAGATTATAATATGGATGTGGCTTTAGTACTTTTTATCAAGAAGGAATGGACATGAATGGCTCCAAAGAGGACATATGATAGAATATGTGCAGATGAGGTGAAAAGGAAAAGAAAACCAAAGCAGTATTATTTCAGAAGAGTGATGACTACCCTTCCTATGTCATCCTAACGCAAATGACAAAACTAGTACGGAGGCAAGTTAAATTAGTGACAGGGAACTTTTCTCTTAAATAGCTGCCAGAAGACACTTGGAAATCAAAGATACTCTGGTAAGTTCCTGACCTGCCTTCTGCCAGTTGCATCCCTTAAAAGGATGAGAGATCAGTTTGGAGAATTTTTGCATGAATTTAATTTTGACCAAGGAGTAAGATTTGGTTGGTGAGCCAAAAGTGATGAGAAACTTGGAAGGAAGTGATATGTCATCTTAGAGTTTGTTATGTTCACAGAAAAATAATTCTGGACATAGGCATTTATCCTAGAATTTTAGGAAAGCAGGAATCAAAACAGAGAAAATGTAGAAATGATCCCATGACTAAATAATTTTAAAGGGAAAATAAGCCGATTTCTTAAATTCTGACAAAATAATCACAGATTATTCCAAAGCTACATTGAAAAAAAAAACAACATGAAAAGAACATTCTTTTTTTCCCCTTTTTAAAGCTATTGAATGCAGAATATAAAGGGACATATATCCAAAATGGAAGGCTCAAAACATGATGAGGAACCAATATAAAAATGTGCTGTAAGAATATTGTCAGGAGGGTTAAAGCTTGACTATAGGCTGAAAAACTGCCAAGGACAACAGAAAGCTATTTTAAGCTCTGTTTGTAAAGAAGAACAAAGGGATAGGTACATTGATTGGGGCACACAGCAAAATGTTAACAGATGTCACAGAGAACACAAAACTATTCAACTCCTATTTTGATTCTGTGGTCTCTATCAGGAAGAATGATCTTCAAACTGGAGAGGGCAGAGCAAACAGAGTTAAGAGTGAACCGAGGCCCAGGGTAAGTCAAGACATACTAAAGTATAACCTAGTTGCTTCAAATGAGTTCAAGGCTCCAGGCCAGACGAATTATCTCTCAGGTTACTGAAAGTACTTAAAAACCAGTCCAGATGTGATTGTGGAAACCCTCCCAATAATTTTTTTAGAATCACAGTCTAATCATGGTTGATCAGGGATTACAGTATAAGCTATAGAAGAAAAAACTTTCAATGTGAAAAAACAAAAAATGATCCAGAACGTATCCCAAGCAAAATTCTAGGGCAGATTATCACACTCAGGGGGTGTTTGTGCTTACAGAAAGAAGTGGCACTCACCTTAACCTAGCAGAGGTTTACCTCGAAATCACAGCAATCCACTAATCTCTCCCTCCCTCCCAACCCCTCAGTGTCCCTCTTCATTTTCCTCTTTTTTTTTTTTTTGGCTTCCTTTCTGTTTCACAGGATGACTAGCCAAATAGTTTAGGGGAATAGCTCTCAGTTTCATCAAGACATTTAACACATTATTGCATAATAGATTACTAGAACAATAAAAAAAGGTCTATGTAATTAGGGTGACTCAAAACTGGTTCAATAAAGAAGAAATGTTCCCAAAGAATGTTTGTTAATTAATTGGAGGCAAGCTGGAGAGCTCTCTACAGTTTTGTGTCCTTTGGACCTCATTTTACCCCTTTGTTCTTTCCTTTGCTCTTTCTCTTTTTGTACACAGCTCTAGGACTTGCCATAGTCCATGAGAATATATGCGCTCGTGTTTGTCTCCATTAGACTCCACAAATATGCATGCGGTGCCCACTCTGTATGAATCAGATGGGCTCTGCACTGTGAGTTGGGTCAGATCCGATACTTTCCTTTAAGTAGCTCATAGTTTAATGGGGGAAACAGAGTAAATCAGTCAGCAGGTATAATACGGTGTAATGCATAAAGAAGTATAAAAGCATTTGTTGTGTCCCAGACTTTTTTCCGGGCACTAAGCTAAGGGTTTTACGCATTTCATCGAATCCTCTCAGAAACAGTATGAAGTAGCTTTGATTATCCTAGGGGAATTGGTGAACAAGACCAAGGCCCAGGGAGAATAGGTAAGGCCAAGATCAAACCTTAAGTATGATATGGAGCCAGAATTCAAAGTCAGGTCCATTGGATTCCCAAGTCTACACACTATTACACCCTACTATAAAAGTATCTGTGTCAGGATGAAGGTAGGCAAATGTCCTGTGATAAGTGCAGTGCCCTGATCATCTGGAGATGGAATGCCATCCCAGGAACACTCCCCAGTTCTCAAGCTTAGTTTGAGAGAGACAGAGACACTAGCTACTGAGGTCGTCAGAGTGCTGAGGAGGAAACTTCAGGCAGAGAGAATGACATGCAAAATCAAAAGGCTTGAGAGGATGGGAGTGTATATGGCGGCATTAGGGGCATGGGCCAATGTCAAGAGGACTTGGGAGCAGTCAGGTCATAGGAAAACTGGAAGTCAAATGGAGAGGTGCTACTCTCTCTCCCTCTCTCTCTGTCTCTCCCTCTCTCTCTGTCTCTGTCTCTGGGAGACACACACAGGGTACTCATTATGTAAAGAATATGTATTATTAAAAATTATTAATAACAAAATATGAAGTTCCAGTACATCAAGTCCCCTTGCTACTTTATTTTTCATGTGTGTTAGGTGACTTATTTCTAACTTTTAATGTTCTCTTTTCTCTACTTTAATTTTTCCTCTATGTATTCAACAGATGTGCTTCATTTTACGCATAAAATGAGGTCTTGTAAAGTTGTGTGATCGTTTTTTAGTAAATGAAATATTACATTAAAGATACTAGGGAAGTTCCCTTTTAAAGGAACCTTACGCCAAATTGCTTTGTAAAGCAAATAATGACCCTATAACCAATCTTTCTCTAAATCCAGGTTTCCATGTATCAGATTTGACTTAAAAAAGATATATCTGTACTTTATTTTTACATCTGTCTGCTAGCTGTACTGTAACATAATAGTATGCCAATTTGAAATACCATAATTTTTATGCTTTTTCAGTACTCACAATGCAATCTTAGAAAATGTATTATTTTCCATATCATACTCACACACGCTTTCTTTTCCTTGTGGAACTTTAGAGTTATTTTTCCCCCCTAATGTTGGAGAGGTTGGCAGTAAGCTACAAAGTTAGATAGTCGTTTTGTGCAGAGCAATTACAATGTGCCACATCTGGTCTAAAGTACTTTTTATGCATTTTCACATTTAGTTTTTAGAACAGACTTCTGAGATATGAACAATTGTCTTGACCACTTTATAAGGTAGCAAACTGAGGCTCCGAGAAGTTGCACTTCTACAGGTGTTCAAGTTATTCTCCAATCCATGTCAGCCAACTTTTTCCCCCAGCTTTACTGAGATATAATTGACAAATAAAAATTCTATATATTTAAGGTATACAACATGATGTTTTGATATATGTATATACTGTAAAATAATTACCACGATCAGGTTAATTAATATACTCATCACCCCACATAGTTATCTTTGTGCATGTGGAGACAGATGGTAAGAACATTGAAGATGTACTCTTGGTAGATTTCAAGTGTACAATACAACATCATTAACTATAGTAACCCTGCTGTACATTAGATCTCCAGAACTATTCATCTTACATAACTGAAACTTTGTACCCTTGGACCAACATCTTCATGTTTCCCTCACCCTCTAGCCCTAGGAAACCACCATTCTACGCTCTGTTTCTATAAGTTAAACTTTTTTAGATATAAGTGAAATCGTGCTGTATTTATCTTTCTGTGTCTGGTTTATTTCACTTAACATAATGTCTTTCAGGTCTATCCATATTGTCACAAATGACAGGAATCTCTTCATTTTTAAGGCTGAACAATATTCCACTGTGTTATGAGCCTATATACCACATTTTTTTTTTATCAATTCTGTCCATAGATACTTAAATTCTGTCTATAACTTGGCTATTATGGGTGATGTTGCAAAGAACGCAGGAGTCCAGATATCTCTTAGAGATACTGATGTCATTTCCTTTGGATATAAACCCAGAAGTGAGATTGCTGTATCCTGCAATAGTTTTATTTTTAAATTTGGGAGGATCCTCCTTATCGTTTTCCATAATGCCTGTACCAATTTACATTCCCAACAGTGTGCAAGGGTTCCTTTTTCCAATCGTTATCTACAAAAGATGACTCCACAAAATATAACTCTTGTTATCCTTTGTCTTTTTGATAACAGGCATTCTAAATAGGTATGAGATTCTATCATTATGATGTTGATTTGCATTTCTTGATGATTAGTGATGTTGAGCACTTTTTCATGTACTTTTTGGACATTCATATGTCTTCTTTTGAGAAATGTCTAAATTTTTTAATTGGGTTATTTGTCTTCTTGCTATTGAGTTATTTGAGTTTCTTATACATTTTGGATATTGATCTCTGATGAAATTCATAGTTTGCAAATAGTCTCTCCCATTGCATAGGCTGTCTCTTTACTCTGTTGGTTGTTTCCTTTGCTAAGCAGAAGGTTTTTAGTTTGATTCCATCTCACTTATCTATTTTTGTTTTTGTTGCCTCTGCTTTTGGGGTCATTTTCAAAAAATCATTGCCCACACCAATGTCAAAAACTTTTCTTCCCATGTTTTCTTCTAGAAGTTTTAAAGTTTTGGATCTTACATTTAAGTCTTGAATCAATTTTTTAGATGATTTTTGTATGTGATATTAGATAAGGGTCCAGTTTCACTCTACTACATGAGGATATCCAGTTTTCCTAACTCCATTTCTTGAAGAGACTCTGCTTCCCATTGTGTGTTCTTGTCAAGTCAGCCTGGCTTTGGATCCACACAATAAATACTCTTGTATGTATCCTCTTATTACTGGAATAATAAACATTAAGAAAAATTTTGTTCTTACAAGAAGCAACAAAACTTTTGGTGGATGTTGGTGGTGAAAAGAACATTTTCATGAGAGTCAAACTAGATTCTAATAATTTCTCTGCTATCAGTAGCCTGGATAAAACAGTTACTCACTCAGGCTTTAGGTTTTCTATCTGTGAAATGTGATGCGTAAGGTCTCCTCTGACAAACACATTAAAGTTCTATCATCCTGCTAGGATGAGACACTGTACATACTGGATGCCCTTTTTTAATTTACCATTTGTTTTACGAGAAAGTTAAGTTCAGATTAACAGCATTTATATCATGAGAAAACCCTTCCACTGGCAAACTAAAAATTCAACAATTTTAAAGAAGAAAATGGAAAGAAAGATTAATTCTGCATTTGTGGCTCCCATGGATCAGGGTGTCCTCCCCAGGCAGCATGGTTCTAAAACCAACATTTTAAAAAATGTTTAAAAAATGTTGAAAAAAAATTGGGTACCACAGCTATAATATAGTATTTAAGAAGGAAGATTCAGATCATTACTGATTTGGCCAGATCACTGGTTTTGAAAACAACACAAAGAGTTTCAGAAACGGAAGTCTTGAGCCCATTCTTCCCATTAAGTCAGTCAGAGCGGTGGCCGCCTCTCCACCGGCACACCCTTTGTCCCCAGTACTTCAGAGCACAGGCCTTCTCAACTTTACCCTTCCTACCCTTCGCCAAGAGAAAGAAGCTGAGCCTCCGATTACCTCTCCTTTGCCTCTTTTCTTTTATGATCAAGGTGACTTATAAACAGCTGCAATAAAAATGATTTTTTTTCATAAGCGTCTTCTCAATAATGTCTCTGAAAAAGCAGAGAGGCTAAAAGATACGTGACATTCACAGATTTTGCCCCTGAAGCCACAAAATCCACACAAGCAATTTCTTCATTTGACCGAAGTGAATGGTCATCACAAAAACAAATGTAACTTTGGTATCCCTGATTTGGCTGAGACAGCTTAAGGGCTCAAACTTAATAGACTTTTTCTGACCGATTAGGATCTTGGTGCAGGCTGCATCATACTGTCAGAGCCGATAGCCAAAGTCCAAACCACAGGCACGGAGCTGCCCTTGATCCATGACCTTAGCAGACAAAATAACGGGCTACAGAATGTCATAAGGCTCAAGGTAAGAACTTTGAATACAGTGTTCATTTTGCTTGGTGGTCTTTTATGGAAGACAATTAAGCATTAAGAATAGATTGATGCTTAAATAAAATGCCTAACAGTAAAAGCACATTTCTATATTCCAAAGGCCCAAGAAAAGCTGTGTCTAAGAAGGGATTAGCTACTATCAGATGATATTACGACTGGATTAATGATGTTTCACATTCACTATACTTATAAAAAAAAGAGGAGGGGGGAAGAACAGGAATCTTTTAAGGAGCAGATAAGTGATTTCTATAAACCTCAAAAGCTGAAAGAAAACTCATTATAAATAAAAAGACAGTGGTTATACTAGTATATGTATTTATAAATCCTTAATTGGTGTATTTTTTTCCTTAAAAAATAGCCCTACATTTCAAGTAAATGTCTGTTAATACAGTCTGTGGACTATGAGGAAAGTGCGTTTGTATGTGTGTGTGTGTATGAAAGAGAGAGAAGTCTCTTATATCAATGTTTTATATTCCACCAGGTATTTTAAACCATTCTTATTTTAGACAATTGTTTTTGTAATAGATATACTAAAGGTGATCATTTTATTTTATTGCTAGTCATTGCTGACTGAAACATTTTGCCAGATGAAAGTAATTACTATGACTATATTACTTTTCTAACCTGTTCTGTGTATTGGATCCCAGGTACTCATAGTATGAAATTCTGTTACCGTGTTTTTTTTTTAAAGTCATATGATGCTGTGCTCTGACCTTACTTATATAAAGACATACAACTGTTATGCTGTTGTTGTTTGTTGTTGTTGTTTTTACTGTGTGTATTTTTACATTTCCAGATGTTGCAGGAACATTCTAACTTTGTGTAGAAATATAAAGATAAGAAACACTGAACAATGTAATAGCTGACATCAGTATTATAAGCAGGGAAATGCAGCAATTATTTTAGGTCAATAACATAATAATAAATAAAAGCAATTCATATCACATCAGAAAAAGGAAGAAAGGATAGAAGGAAAGATAAAACAAAGCGAAGAAAGGAGAAAAGAATGAATGAAGGAAGGAAGAACAGAGAGAAAGAAAGAGGAAGGACAGTGAGAAGAATCGACAAGGTAGAATTGACATCGATAAATTCAATTTCACCAATAAATTTTTGCTCAGCCTTACATACGGCTAATGTTTATACATTTGAAATCATGTGCCACCCATCTCCTATATTCTAGATTTTAGTCATGCAGACAGACCTGCACTTCATTTAGTGCTTTTACTTGGACACATGGTCAAAGAAAAACATTAGTAAAAAAAGTAATGTCTGTTCGCTTTCTGTTCTGATCACCCAGTTAATCATCTGGCAAATTCTATTGGAAGCTTCAGGTCCTAAAGCTATAATTGCACAGAATAGCAGCATTAGATCCAGAAATACCAACTACAGCAGAAGGGCATGCGAAGCAATGATAGCCGAGTTCCAAAACTGAGGAAAGAAGAGAGATCTTCTTGCTCCCTTGATTTTCCTTCACGAACTGCTGTTTGCCCATCCTGCCACCTGCCACCTTTACCCTGTGTCCGTGAGTTTTCCTTGACAAAGTCATCCAGCTTTCCATGGGGATTTGGTATTGATCCCAGAAGAAGGTAGGAGACAACACATTTCAGCCGCCAGGTTCAGAAAAAAGCCATTCTTTCAATGACATATTAGACCTTTGTGGACCCGACTTGAACTGTTTTCATGACCTGTACTGGACCAGGTGCTTACCTCTCAGGAGACAGACAGAACCTTGCCACAAAATTCTGTGGGGTGTGATAGCACCTAAAAGTCACAGTCTGTTCTGATTTCTTTTCTTCATTTGTTCACTTTTTAATTTTATTTAATTGAAAGCATAGACCATGTTGTCCTGGGTCAAATTCCTCAAAAAGACTGGCTCGTTGGAGTCTTGCCAATGTTACTGCCAAGAATTCTAAGAGCTGTGTTTGCTGCTGAAAAAAAGGAAAATCTTAATCCACAGAGCAACTAATAGACACTCCAGTTCAGTCACTCTAAAAGTCCTCAGCACATTCAGGGTGTGTGCCATACCCCCAAAGTGTGAAAACCGTGCTGGCAACTGGTGGACAGGAGTGGAAGACTCTTTCTGAACCCCCAATGTTATAAGAAATGATGTGTAGTAGGTGATCCTACCACAGGCCTCCGACATTTTGTGAGATCCACTTGGTTCTACACGAAAATCATATAAAACGAACAACTTCATGATTGTTTCAATCTGCAGGAATTAAGACACTAATTCACTTGAATCTAAAACAAAGCTTCCTCGAATCTGGTCACTCTGACAGCTCCGTAACTCCTGCTAGTTCCAGAGAGGGCTCTGCACAGCTGCAGCTGGAAACGTGTTTGCTTATGTTCTGGTGAGCGATTGGGGTTTGAGGTGTGGAAGGGGGATGTGGGCAGAGTAAGCAGCAGTGAGGCTGTCTCTGAGGCGTGCGGAACGGACAGGCTCTGTGAAGGGGCGTGCAGAGAGAAGAGCCAACGGCTCAGCTTGGAATAAGGAGGAAGGGGGAACACGAAGGCCAAGGTGGGCGGCTTACGAGGAGCACCTCGTGTCACAGAGGCCCAGGGCCGCCCTGAGGCTCCAGCCTGCCCGCTAACTGCCGCAGATGGGCCGAAGGCATGGTCTGGAGAGGTGACCACCAGCCACTGGGGACTAATGCAAGGTCTTTTTCCTGGCATGGCAAGCACAGAAATGAGTCCAAGGAGGTTAAGGATGAAGTGAATGTAAAAGTATAGAAATGGTACATCACCTGTTTGAGATGTTGGAAAGCAAAAAGAGAAGAGCAGAGGTGCCTCAGAAGAGGCAGCAGAGCCACGCAAGGGGTTATAATTTATAGGGTAAATTATTTGCATAGGAAAACATTAAAAATCTATTTCTAGCCAGGATGGGCTTAAAGTGAAAAATTGTATAACTAAACATGAAATACTTTTAAATACTTATAAATCATAAAGTATTATGATATAAATATGATGGGGAAATTTAGTGAAACGAAGAATTATAATGCACAATATACTTAGCAGGTGCTTTTGAAGTTCTTCATAGTTCTTTCATTTATCCTTCAAAAGTTCTATGAGGTAGATGTTACTGTTATTCCTATTTTACAGGTGAGAGTAACCAATCTGCCCTGGGGTACAATTAGTGGTGGAGGTGGGGCTTGTGTCTTCTGCTGCATACCTGGGCTCAACCGATCCTTCCACCTCAGCCTCTTTAGTAGCTAGGAGTATAGGTGCATGTCACCACACCCGGCTAATTATTTTATTTTTTGTAGAGATGAAGGATCTTGCTATGTTGTCCTGCTGGTCTTGAACGCCTGGCCTCCCAAAGTGCTGGGATTGCAGACATGAGCCACCATGCCCAGCCCCTGTTTTCTTCTATACCAAACAAATTCTTCAATAGAAGGAAGAATGACTGAAACTTTTGTACAAGACTTACGATTAAAAACTGTAATTTTTTTATGTAAACATATCTTTCCGTGGACAGATCCCACAACCATACACCTTAGCTTTATCTGAAGGGTGTTAAACTACTACCAGCAAGCACAGAATTACTCTTTCTCTATTCCAGCTACAAACATAGTGCAATTTCCTTATCTATCCATTGCAAATGAAAGCAGGAAGGACAGCGTATACCTACTGCCTACTCCAGCATTGTTCTTCTGTGTGACACACATAAAGACAATTAATTTTTAAAGATATCAGTCTTCCCTACATATCTTAAGACTGACATACACATTGCAGGTCTGCTAGAGTAATTATATCAACTTTTTTTTTGTACCAAAAAAAATCTAAAGTAAGATTTTTATAAAGGATAATTAAGCAAGCTAATATAGTAATAAGTGGAATACACAATAAGAATATGTACTAAAATATCTGCTTTGTGCAATACAGAACTGGTGTTTCAGGAGATTAACAATTATGATTGCCAGTCCTCTTCTGATTCTATAATACTCCACACAATCTTTTTTAAATTACTTTATTAACCTTTCCTCCTAGCACAGAAGTGCCCGATTATAGATAATATTTCAAAATCATCTGAGGTGTAAGTGTGTTTGATTTGCTCGGTAATTATTTGTCTACTTTATTACATTGGCCAAGCACACAAGCTCCTTGACCAGCTTTATTTCAAGTCCAGTTAAGAATAGGGTCATATCATTTTGTGGATCACTCCCTTTGGGCCCTGATGTACATGAAATTTTCATATTGGAGTGGGGATGGTGCGTGGAAACATAGTACATTTTAAACATGGAGAAATCATTCGCTGCCCTGTCATTAAAGGTTTAAGGCCCCAGACTTAATGGAAAGAATGTTGTTCACAAGTGAAAGGAAGGTGTTTATTCCCGGCATGACTGGGACTTAGGGCATTTAAGTCTGAGCATGCAAATGTCCCTTGATCAAGTCTAAAAGCGTATTGCTCACACCCCTCTGGTGGCCTTACCCAGGGTCCTTCCAATCTGTCCCTTGTCATTCACACTATCCAGGACAACACTTCTATTTGGATCCGAATCATGAATGCCTTTCCAGCATGTATTTTGACTCATGCAAGTCAGAAAGAATTAGGGAGGGGCAACCACAAGGAGAGGTCACAGACTTTGTCCTTCTAACAGGGATCTGGAGGAAAAAAAGTAACATCTAACAATCACACTGGGTTTTACAGAGGGAAAGTTTGCCTCTTCCAACTTTACCACTCAGGGGCAAAGGAAACTGATAGTTATGTGTTCTTAAAAGATGAAAACGTAATGAGATGAAACAGGGCGCACGGCTTATTCTTGAGGGCCACCATCAGGATAAAAGCACAAAGCCAGAGGACTCTGTTTATTGTCCACAATCAACAAATCCTGAAATTTCCATATGTAGCAGGATTCCAGGGCTCTGTTAGTAATACAGGATACGGCTGGTCAGCTCAGTCACCCATGGAATTACAGTGTCGGGTATGGATGCCAGTATTTTAGACCCAAACCGAGCATAAAAAACACAAAGTAAAATTCAGTGTCAGCACAAAGTTGACAGCGAATGATTATAACAGCTTCGAAGCTTGAAAAAGAGTGTAAATAACTAGGATCCCCTGCGGGCTCACTCAGCCTGCATACATAACAACCGTGATGGACAGCCTGTGTGGTAAAGTCAGGGAAACGAGGCACCGGGAAGATGCAAAAATTCCGCCAGCAAAGAGCCTTAACTGTCACCTTCCTGACTAAATCAGCTACTTTCATACAGGGAGAGGAACAGGCAATAGGAATGCCGTTGGAAGGCCAATTGCCCTTTGCCTAGGAAGCGGGAATGTTAATTATCGACTCTTCTGTGGTTATGAAGGCGCTGCAACCCCGCCAGCTTTTGCACTTCGCGAACACTCCTCTTTCTGATCTCTAATCCTTGGCGATTTTAGTCCACAAAAGATTGTTATTCGGCACAACTGTGCTCATTTACAGAATGCAAAAATAAAGGCAAAAAAGAACAGTCCGCATGCCCAACTGAACTGTTAACTTAGTGGATTGCTTTGACGGGAAATTTAATTTTCTTTTCATTTTGTATGCATACACACACAAACATGCACACACACACACCTGCATTCGACAACAAATGGTTTTCAAGTACTGAAAAAACGACAGGTGCATCATGGCATGTGGCCTTTAGCCTGGTGTGGCAGACGTCCGCTTTGAGTATAGAGCCGCATTGTCACTTGCACAGTGCTTACAAACTCAATGGAGAAAAGAAAGCAGCCAGAGGTCTTCTGCACACACCTAGCTAACACTCCACAGGTTTGTAATTCATTTACAAGATAATTAATCAATTAGCAAATGATCTCTTTCCCCTTTGTTATTTATGCTGCATAAAAATTGCATCTCCAAATGAAATGGCAGACCACTTGTATTGAAACTTTGCCCTTCAAACACATTGGTCTTATTTATCTGAATCGAGCAGATGCTTTGCAGTGCCAGCCCATTGTAAGTGGACTGTTTGCTATTAGAACCTGAGTAAGATTTAAGCTAAACAGAAGAGCATAAATATGACATCCTATAGACATTCATGATGATCAACTGTGCTGTATCATCACCAGCCATTGCTACTTATTCATACAGGAAAAGAGGGAGAAAATTCACTTGACATTGCTAAAAGGGGAACTATAGTCACTGGAAGGACAGGTGAAGATGGGACTTACACAGTTATTGGCTCTAGAGTACAACTCTGGGGTCTTAAAATGCAGTTAAATTGCTACAATGTGTATATCCTGTTTTCAGGCTCAGCAATTCTCATTTCTTTCAGAGATCTGAATTATACCTGTATTATACCTGGTACATCTGTATTATACCTGGCACCTGTTTGGACAACAAAGATATCAGGCAGCTTTTTCTTAGGGACCAGGGTGTTTATTAGGTCTTCCAAATAAACATCACGGAGGGAAAGTCTGATGCATCGTGTCAGATCCCACTCCTATCTGAGACTGGTCAAAAGAAGGCATGGCTGTGTAGCCCCTTCACCTCTCGGGGCCTAGAGCGTCTCCATCATAAAACGCGAAACTCGAACTATGTGATTTTTTGGTGAGTGGCACAGAATCATACTATGAATCTCTGCATCTTTCTGTATTAACAGTGCTCTCAGGTAAGATAACAGAAAACATCCTTCACTCTAGCCAGGGCAGGGATCTAAAAATATTTTAGAAGCGAAGAGGAAGGTCACAGAATTATACAAATGTTTCAGCAGCCAAATGAGAAATGTTTGTTTCTGTGTTTTTAAGTCAACGATTTTTGAATTAAATTACTCCCTTGGACGCAGAACAACAAAGACATTTTGGCTCCATTTTTACAGGTGAGAAAATGGGTCAACTATGTAAACAACTGAACCCCAGGTGTGCATATGGCAGAAAAATCCTGTCACCTATTGCTTCCCTGGGGGACTTCTGAGATGGGCTCAGAGCCCTATATAGTCACTTGCCAGGGCTTCAGTAATAAAACAGCTACAAGGAAAACTTTTCCTAACCCTTCACTCTGTTGAGAAAGGACTTAAGGATAAAGGGCATTTGAATGTTGTAAAAGCAACTGTGGAACTTAGTCAATGAGAAAATTAGAGGAAGATCATTATAATATGAATGAATATCTTTAAAAACAAACAAATTAAGCCCAAACCTTACTGTCCTTTTTATTTTTTTAAATAAAAACAAACCTAAAATAACCCAAAAAAGAAAGATTGGTCGAATGTGTACAGAAGCAAACGCTACTTGTTAGCTATGCTGAGCAAAGCTGGATTTTCACACGCAGGAATAGAGAGCACAACAGTGAATCTTACAGGCATTATTTCTTAGCAAAATTAGCATAACCCAGCACATCAGAGTATTAAAATTTAAAAAGGATTTCAAACTGTCCTGGTATCATCAGCAGAGTCATGTCACAGATTTTTTTTATTGGTTCAGCAGGCTAGGTGTAATTGTATCAATATTTTAATGCTTGATGCATATTGCCTGTGATACATTGCTTGCATAAATAAAAAGCACCAATATTCAATTGCCAATGAAATAATCACACACTCTAGATCTTTATTATATCATGCATTATTTAATTACAATAATCAGAGTCCTTTTGAAGGTAAAACAAGATTAAAAAGGTTTTGTTTTATTGGATCTATATATTTGATTTAAACTTTACATGTTAGCTTTACATTAAGAATTTATAAGGCATCAGTTCAAATGGTGCTATTATAAGAGTTTATTTCTTTTATAATTAGTACAGTACTCTTAAAGTACTCTGACTACAAGAGATAATATTTCAGTATTTTAATGAGCTTTTTAAGTGTAATTGATGTAACAATCATTGAATTACACATTTTTACCTGAAGAATAATGAAGGAAGCATTTTAATGAGAAATTTAATCATTATTAGCAAATGATCTACTAAACTGCCATTTGCTGACATTTAAAAGCTTAATAGCAGAAAACTATATTTTCCTATATCTGCATCAACATCGATGGCGATTACTTTTCTGTTACTCTGATTTCCCAGGTTAACTTTCTACCATCACTAATTTATTTATAAATTTGAGAAAACTTTCTTTAACCCACAGTTGTCAGCTCCTTCCAGAAAGTGTGGGGCTTGACACTTAGAGGGATAATTTAAATAAATTAGCCCCTTTTCCAGCCTTCAGCAGTTTTCGGCATAAAAGGGCTCTTTCTTGTGAGTATTCATGCTTGCATCAGCTTGATTTTGATGAATGCCCTGCGAATTCCCTTATAGTACCTCAGACACAGAGATCTTAGGCCGATGTCAACAAGGGTTTTTTAAAGCTCCCTCATTTCAAGAACGCATCAGCATTCAGAGGCTGGTAGAGGAAAGGGGAGCCTACTATGCAGCTTTGTCAGCTGGGGTTGGGTTGGACTGCTGGGTTCAGAGAAATCTCCACGCTGTGGGGAGAGAGGTTAGAATGGAGACATCACAATGCAGTCCATAACAATGTGTTTTGGGGTATAAAAAGAACCACAAGATAATACTACGTAGGCAGGATTTAAGGAATCCATTATCTGGAGAGTTAGGAGGCGAGCTCAGCCTTCTAACTCAAGTATCGGACCATGCCAGGTTCACGTCAGTGTGAAGGTTGTCATGGGCATGACACGGGAGCAAAGACCAACACATAGGGGTTTGCATTTTCCACTATCTGGCTGGAAGGGCCAGTCATTTCCAGAACTCCTTATGTGGAGCACCAATTCTCTTCACTGTGTGCTTTGTATGATGTCACTGGTCAATCTGGAGGACAAAAGTGGTTTAGATAGAAACACACTATTATGCATCCAACACACAGTGAAATCTATTTTTGTTTTTTAATTTGAGTTTTGATTGAGAGTCATGGTGTGAGTGGGCAGGAGTGAGGAGAGAGAAAACGCCAGCATGTGACTCACGCCAGTCTCCCGGTGATGCCCTGAAGTCCCTTTCAGTCCAGAGATGCCGGGTTTGGCCTGGGTGCCGATTTTTCCCATCTCAGAATTCTCACAGCCCTTTATTTTTTCCTCTCTCTTACAGATCCTGCCCCTCCCCTCCCTTTTTTTTAACTCTGCATGCTTTCAAAAAGATTTTCAGAATTAAAAAAAATCATTTTTTTAATTTCCTTCATAACTGAGGGAGCTTGATTCTACGGCTGTCTCTCGGCAGCATATCGCCAGCAGCCTGGTGAAAACCCTAGCCCTGGCAGTGTGTTCTGGGCACCATGCCCAGATATCCAATGTCCACCCTTCCGACTGAGCAGATAATGACAACATTAGTAAATGATCTGCAAGGGTTAGAGCAATCAAGGAAATATTGATAAAACATCCTTCAAGTGAAGGGCAGAGCTGAGAAGTGATTGCTTAACTTGTCTTGTTCTGGTTTGGTTTGGTTTGAGTGGTGTTGATGTGGCACGTGGTTGCTGATACTGTTTTTACGGAAGATGTAATTGCCAAAACTCCAAAAAGCAAGGCTGACATCATTGCACTGGACTGTATTTTATTTTAAAGTTTATTCACAAATCACTTTGGAACCTACAGTGAAAAGCAGAATTGTAAGCTGTCCCTAATAAAGTGTATCTGTTCTTCTCATTACAACATGATAGTTGCCTATAAAAATGGCCCATGTGTCATGTCCAGAAAGGCTATAGGATGGCACTGACATTTCTTTCTTTATTTATTTGGGGGCAATTTTTGTTTAAGATTTGGATATTGTTGGTTTATAACCACAATATGTGTTCATAGAGATGTAGACTATTTTTGAACAACTTTTGAGTTATAATTTAGATTTAAATGAGCATATTTTTTTTTCCAGAGCCCCAGAAAGGGAAATAAAAACACAACAGCAAGGAAAAAATAAGTGGATGTCTGGCTGAAAATATGAAGAGTATTTTTAGAGAAGCTGGGTCAGGATTAGCCATTAGAAATTTTTACCAAAATAATATTAGGATAGTGTTATTCAGTTGTTGTGGCACAACTGAATAGTGGAATACCCTGAAGCATTACTGTGTGAGCCACCAATTTTTTATCATTATACAATTTTTTTTGTTACACTGAATTATAGTGATATCTGTCCAATAGAGAAATTTAACTAAGCTAGTCTCAGGATAAGAAGAGAAGTACAACATTCTCTAAGATAAATAAATAAATAAACAAACAAACAAACAAATAAATAAATATTATTACTATAATGTACAACATTAAGCCAATGTAAAATAAAAATAGAGTGTTTTCTAGAATGTGGAAGAACTTTGCCTCCTGAGGTCATAATTGAGTGACCCCAGGACAATAAACAGCTCTAATCAAATAGCCACATAGTGATAAACAGCAACAACATGAATTGTATGATAGTTGTGGACACAAATTTAATTCCTTCAAGGGTGTCACCAAATATTCTGGTACTCAAAAGTGTACCATTAATGCAAAAAAAAAAAAAAAAAAAAAAAAAAAAAAAAAAAAAAAAAAAAAAAAAAAAAAAAAAAAGCATACAGATGGAAATAACAGAAAACTAGAGCAAGAATTAGTTCAAATGGAAAGTACTATTTGAACAAAAGCATCAGAATTCTTGTAAATGTTTAATGATTCCTTTTCCTCTAATCACCTCGGTTTTATCCAGTGTATTGGAATCCCAAAGACTCTAACTCATCCAGTTAGCAAACCAGATATAAACAAATACTATTTTAAAAAATCCACTTCTAAAGGAATCCATCTAAAGGTTGGTGGAGCATGAGATGAAAACCAGTGAGAAGGTTCACAATGACCACTCAGGGCAGCGTCATGTTGCTGCCAACAAAGGTGGTCAGTGACAAGTTCTCCCAACAGCTGCTAGGGCTTGATCTCAATTCAGGAGATGCTACCAATTACATAAAAGCTTATAAGGAAGATCAGAAAGCACATTCAATGAAGGGAGTTTCCCCTTCTCTTGTTATCCTTTAAGGAAAGTTTTTTTCACCAAAATATATGAAAACCCTCCACCCCATGGAATCCCAGGTAAATACGAATCCAGCTAAGGCTTTGGATCTAATTCATTGGTGCATCATTCCAGCTTTGATACAATATTTGAAATGTGTACACATACACCTATATTTCACACACACACACACACACACACACACACACCCTAAATGCATGTTAATTTGCTTGAGACATACACAACTCATTCTGGGGTAAACACCTGTCCTTTTACAGGTAAAAGAACCATGGCTCAGATTTTCCTGACTCTTTGCTTTACTTTTCTTGTCCTCTTTATTTGTTTGCTGTCCTCTAATTTCATTCTGGGAAAACTTACCATCTCTCATTCTTTAGCTCTTCTGAGAGCCCTACCTCACTCTGGCTTTATGTAAGTGCACCATTCCACTGGCCAGAGTGAAGGGATCGGAACTAATGTGATGCTAAGGGATTGTCTAAAAATCAAATTCCTTTCAATTTTATTTTGATGCAGGAGTCATTATAGGATATCAGGTAAAAAATCATAATCCTTTCCTAAATTTGGTAAACCCTGAAGTACTGAAAGAATATATAAATGCCATCTGCCCTTGTCTCTAGGAAAGTATAGACATCTCCAAGGACTTGTCCAGCTGGTCCTCCTACTTAATAGGCTGCACCACTTCATTGCCACTTCATTCATTGTTAGTTAATCATTCCAAAGAGGATACCTGGTAAAGACATTTGAACAGTAATAGAAGTTGTATTTGAGCTAAAAGTGTGTTCATCTGAAAATTCAGACATATTTGGGTATGTTTGAAGGACCAGTGGTACAAGTTTCTTTCCAATATATTTACATGAAGAATCAAGGTCCTCCTGGGAAAAAAACAACTTACCTGTGGAGTAGACAGTCAAAACAGAGATGCTTGTGCTGCAGCAGTGAGCTACATCAGCAGAGGGGGTCCTCTTCCTAGAAGAACTACTGGACCCAGTATTGTGTGGCTATTTTTACTCTAGTCATGTGGGCTTTTATTTTTGCTTTTCTGTGGCTAAATCCTGCTTTCTCCTATTTGTTCTCTGTGTATCAGCTCAAATGTTACTTCCTTTGACTCCTGGTATGACTGTGGTATGACTGTAGGTGAAAACAAAGAAGGCTTCACAAGACTTCAATGAGTTATTCGGGATCCAAGAAGTCAGCAGCAGTGGTAACAACAGCCAATGTCCTCTCCCTGGATATCAACCACCTTCCCTCTTGGCAAAGGGCCTAGAGAATCTTAGTCTAGGTATTGGTTGGCATCAACTGTCAACAGGGTGCCTTCAACAGTTGAGGCCATCCTGCATTGGTACTCTCAGTGTGCATAATGGTACTCTAGACATCAAACATGAGGAGGATGGATGCCTTCATCAATGGGCATGAGAACTATCATCTTTACAGGCACCAGGGAATAGTCACCCTTTCGGTAGTGGCAGGAGACATAATCATGGGAAACTAGAATGGAGGAAAGGAAAATGAAGATGTTATTATATTCTAAGGGGCCTAGTTCAAGAAGCATAAAGTGAGCTGCTTCCTAGAAATTCTCAGCACCACACATGTCAGGGAGCCTAAAATGATCATAAAGCATGGTAGGGAAGAAATGCTGGAGAACAGCCTTTGGTGACTGTTGCTATAGTTCTGAATTTTTTCTGGACAGTCAAGACCTGCAAGTCCTGAGTTACATTAACCTGGAAAAGCAGCATGCTTGGAAGTGTGTGGAGACATGACTCCCATATCCCTGAAATGAAAACATTAATTTTGAGCTAAAAAAAAAAGTGCTTTTTTCCCCCTTTTTCAAACTTGACATCCATTTCAATGTTAACAACCTAAAGCCTTTCAAAATATGGTGTAAGGACTCAATACTGTCTTTTGTAATTGCTAAAAATTTTATTAAAAATGTTTGGTCCTAGGCTTTGCAGATCAGTCACACAAAAGTGAGTGACACATTTAAATGGCAAATGATCCTGTGAAATGTCAGGCCCAGGAACAATTTTGGAGCTACAGTTGGTAAAAAAAACTCACAAAAATAAGCAGTGAATGTAAGCAGTAAAATTTCCCAGGCCTCAAAACTTTGTACATGATTTTTGGAGCCTCATATTTAGTTGTTTATCTTTCAGAGGAAAGCCATGGGACTGCTAAGAAAAACCTATGCCCATTTTTATGGTGTGACTTTTTATTACAGGAGCCTACTATGGAGGTGGTCCAAGTACAGAGTTAGCCCTAAGTGCTGTGGAATGTAGCTGGGATTGCTGGCTGGGTTAGGACTATCACAACAGGCTTTTTAGAAACTTTTCTTGCACACCCCTTTTCTGCCAGGGGCTACGATTTGCAATCTTCCCAGCAAATGTGATCATATTTAATCTCTGCCTAAAAAAAATTTTAAAAACCAGACAATAATAATGGTTTTCAAGACACCAAATATCATACAACACAGGACAGTGATCCCTTAGCGCTAGGAAACAATGAAGCGAACACTACAATTGCCAAAACATGCTCTTTGAGAGAATTTCTAGGCTGTGGCATAGGGATAGGAAACCCTGTCAGTGCTCAGCTGAATCCTCAGTTGAAGAGATAGAGTTCAGAGTATGGGGAGACAGAGTGCCAGAGAAAAGAGGGCTTCCCAGAGAAGGAACCTTGGAGATCTGCAAAGGGCCCCCATGAGTTATTTAAGCAGAGTACTTGTCAGCATGGGCTTGTAGATAAACTCTCCTCAGGCCAGGGACAGAAGCATTGAAAAGGATTAGAGAATACAGTGCCAGGTTCCCACACAGGGCTGGGTAGAGTGTCTATTAACACCATCAAGAAAACGTCATAATTCACTGGGCATTGTGAAGAGTACACAGAAGTTTCTTGCCTCACTACTGAGAAATAACTAGCCCTAGAACAAGCACTGCTCTGGACTCACTTAAAAATCTTAAAAGAAAGACCTTTCAAAATTAAACTTTCCACGCAAATTAGTTGTGTCCCAGGCAAGGAACAAAAATATTTATAGAAATACAAGAATAATCAACACCCTAGGCCACCCAAGATGGCTGACCAGAGACATCGCTTGTTGGATTGTCCTGGCTGGAAGGTAGAATATTGGACTGAGGAGAGTGGAGAGCAGTTGCAGCTCAGG
>RJWJ010021663.1:0-27635 GCA_004363605.1 Indri indri | reverse complement strand
CAGAAATTCTGAAATTTAGTGCTAATGACTAACATAATGATGGCTCAGTGTGTTCACTACTTTTCTATAAACATCCATTGATACAATCTGCTGATTTAAAATATCTATGTTCCATTTATTTTTTTTAACCTACTATAAATGACAGACTTTTTAACATGGCCCGCCACATAAGCTACATTGTACTGCTTCAACCACCTGTCACCCCTTATGTGAAACCAAAACGTAACTTTTAAACAATTGCTTTTCACAGCATGTCAGGCTTATTAATGTGGATGGATTCATGAACGCCTAAGTCAAAAGCTGATATAGTGAAGCAAGGAGAAGAAAAAAACACTTGTAGCACAAAATTATTTTTTTTTTCCTGCCACTGGAATACAGGGTTGGTTTGAATTTTTTTTTTTTTTCCTAAAATGAGGGTGTTTTATTTTCTTTTCTGTGTAGAATAATTGTAAGTTCTGTTCTGTATTATTTTTAAACAATTGAATTTTTTTTAAAGTGAAGAGTAAATTATTCAAAATAACTTGCAAATGTTGTTCTTCTTATCATAATGCAGTTTTCAGTTGAGATATGGTTAAGAACTTTTTAGTTTAATCGAAATTCATCACATTAATAATGCAATCTATTAAATGCAGACAAATTTTATTTCTTCTTATGAAACCTGAAAGACTAGATGTTTCAGGATCAGGGAATATATAATTTAGAGTAAAAAATCATATTTGGCAATATAATAAAAATATGCAACCCTTGGGATCAGCCTGAACAAGAGCAAGACCTCGTCTCTACTAAAAATAGAAAAATTAGCCAGGCGTCAGTGGTGGGCCCCTGCAGTCCCAGCTACTCCAGAGGGTGAGGCAGGAGGATTGCTTGAGTCCAGGAGTTTGAGGTTGCTGTGAGCTATGAGGAGGCCACTGAAGTCTGTAACAAGAGGGAATGGCCTGGGGAAAAAAAAAAAAATGGCAAAAGATGTTTTCTGTCTCTTTAAAACTTCCCCTACTCTTTTTTGGGAACTGAGACCTGCATCCCTACCTCCTGCAGGTGGTCAGAAGGGGTAAGGGAATACCTTTTGTCCTTTGTGCTGCAGGAGATAGCTCAACTGAACTGTTTATAATTAGGGTGTAAGATATTACTTACATAAATGAATTTGCCTTATGAACAATGTGTACAACTACATAATTTTCCATTTCAAGCTCCCTGAGAACATGTTTAATAGTCAATGAAAATATCTGAGAAATTTTTATTCCATAGCCCTTTTAAGGAAACATATTTAAAGTTCTGCAATGTATTGTGTTTCTTCAAGTAATGATCCCATTTTGACACTACAGCAATATATCTGTGAAGAATATAAGCATTAACTGTTCATTGACGAGCATTACATAAAATGTAAACAAAAACTTACCTAAATCTAGTATTAGCATAAATATGGTTCACTAATATGCATTTGGGGAAAAATAAACATATGGAGAAGTAAATTTACGTTGTTCGACTCAGAAGTACGTCTTGCAATGTGATAACAATTCAAAAGCATTTCCCCTATAATTCAAGTGCCCAGAATGTGGTTAGGTGCAATTCAATTAATGTAACGTACATGGCATTTTAGTTTCATTTCAAAGTGGCGGTACATATTATCGAACTGCCACTAAAACAATCAGCATCAAATTTTTATAATGTTCCTTTGTAGTAGTTTTTGAAAAGATTTAATATTACTGAATCCTTAGCCATTAAATTCTTTTTCTTGAGTTATGGAATAGAAAAAATGAAAAAAAAATTAAAATTTAAAAGCTAGTGTATGTTCATGCAGAGTAGTGAAATTTTTGTGTTCTAGTGCAAGTCAAGAAACTCAAGAGGTTAAGCAAATATTTACCTCTGCTGAATAAAATGTGAGCCAAAGATTAGGCTCTGCCAAAGATTAGAGACAAAGAAGGCTGTTACAGATAATTTGCATACACTCATTCAATCTGCAAATTTAGAGGCTGGAAATGAGACAAGTGGACATCGACAAGGCTTGATTGTATGTTTCATCTGGAATGAGCAAAGCTCTGGCAATGCGTCTTACCTCTGATTAGAGAGCATTAACTCCAAAGGTATGGCAAGCAATTCTTCTCTTCCTCTCCCCCTCCTACCTATCTTTCTTCAATTTTTGTCTATTGCTTCTTTCTTCCCTCTTGCAACTCTCTCTCCCCACTCCATGAAAATTTGTATCAGAGGATCCTCTGGGATAGTAGGGTACTCTGTGATATAATTACTGTAACATTTCAGTAGGCTAACTGAATATTTTTTGTGTGTTGTTTTGTTTTGTTTCCTTGGATTTTTAAGTGTCCAATGCAGGTTATCTGAGTCTTTACTCAGACTCTGGGTTTTTACTCATACCGAAAGAGGTGCCATCATCGTGAACTAACACCCACAGGAAGGGTAGAACAGAAGGTAGGGCGTAGCATCGGCTCTTAAATGCCAGAAAACCCAGAAACAACACATATCACTCCCATTTACATAATGTTTACCACTATTCCCACATACTAAACATTTTATGTGCCTTATTTTATGTAATTCTAACACTAATCCCATGTGGCTCTTATGTTACATTTGCTATATTTTTATCAAATTCCAATTGTATTGCATAGATGTTGGAAAGTATGATGTATAATATCAGATTTTTAGTATCTATGGAGATTGTTTTGTGGCCTTGTACATGGTCAGATCTTATAAAAATCATGTGTTTAACATCTATGTGCATTCTTGAATTGCTGGCAAAGGGATCCCTTGAAGTCCTTTAGGATTAAGCTTGATGATTGTTTTGTTTTGTTTTGCTTTTTGCTGAGGTAAGTGAGTAATCATCTCTCACTCTGACTAAAAGCACCCGATGTTTCACTCAGATTGAAGATGAATGATTGTCTGTCACTTTGACTTCAAATACTCAATATTGTTTAGCAAACTTACTAAGACCTCTATAAAATTAAACATTACAATGTACTGTTCTTAAAATGACTTGATGCTAGAAATATTTTTTTAATTTTACTAGTAAAGAAAATGAGTCTCAGAATGGTAAATGTGTTGCTTAATGTGAAAGTAGGTCTCTTTTACTCCAAACCTTTACACTAACAATAAATACAAAAAAATAAATCCACCAAGATGAAATTTATTAAATTTCCCTGACATTTCAAACTTAGAAAGAAAATAATATTGGTTCTGCTTTAATAATCCTTTAATATATGTCTCAATTTGAGTATGTGTGTTTCCCGTAGCCAATTTAACTTTGACATTCATTTCTTTTTAATTCAGAAAGAAACATGATTGAATTTATTATACTATATGGATTGTCAGAAAACATGCAAATCCAGTCAATTAGTGTGACAAGGATGAAAAAGACACTACTAAATAAAGTGAAAATATGCCATAATATTTCATCATGTTCTAAATATTACATGATGCAAGTATATTACTGTTAGGATTTAATATTTCAATATCGCTGTCATCTACTATATTTCTTTGTATTTCCTCACTGAATCTGGGACAGAAATAACATTACATAATCAAAAAAAGTATCTTAATTTTAGAAAAGTAGAGGTTATTAATAAATTAAAATGATTACTGTGTTTTTGGCAGCAGTTTTAAGTTGTTAATAGGGGAAGAACTTTGCAGAAAATTAGAATGACTTAGTATATGACCACTTGATATTATTTTGGAAGTATATCTTTCCTTATCTACACACACACACATACACCCACATGCACACATTATATTTTTAATGTTTAAACTTTTGTCATGAAATCAGGATCTTTGCTTTAGAGAATTTATATCTGGTGCACCTCGGTTTCATCAAAATAATTTTGTTTCTAATTTTATGTGTTTTAAAAAAATGCATTTTTTTAAATAGTAAAGACTAAAAATTATGGAATTACTTTTGTTATAAATAAGTAATAGGAATAATAGATAACATTACTTTTGTTCTATACCACTATTGTCAAGGTAATTAATGTAAAATTATGCAAAAGAGAATATATATGCATATAAAATTTAAAATACAGGTTAAATATTTTTTATTTTAAATTATGTTTTCTACATGAACTATTGTTTGACTCAATTTAAGAATTTGACAGGTAGCCACAAGCAACGAAGTATGAATTAGGTAAAATAGTCAAGGTTTACTTGCAATCGTCTCAACTGTTCTTCTTGAGGGTAACAAAACACTTTGACACAGTATAAGCTTTGACAAAGTTCCAAAATAGAGCAAATGCATCCTTTTTACTACTATTTTATTATTTCTATGCTTTTCTCTATCTCCAATGTCATCTACAGATGTGCAATATCTTCATATTTTTTCTCTTCTTCTCATCTAGTAAGACACTGCCCCACATGTATGGTAAACATAAACGTATATAATACATGAGCATCAGTGAAAGAAAATATGAAAACTCTTTGATCTGTGCAATTTTTCTGTAAATATAAAACAGTATCAAAATTAAACGTTTAAAAATACCTACAGAAGAATGAGGTCAAGAAAATGGTGATGCAGGAAGTGGTAAGCTTCCATCCGTCCACAGAAACAGCCAAAAAAAACCAAACAAAAAAAATTAACTCTCAGAACCAACCAAAGTTCATTAGAGTTTCGGAAAATAGACCAAAATTTGCAACAACCAAGTGAACACTGAATCAAGAAGGATCAAACTTAAAGAGGGTAGAAAAGCTTTTTCAAAATACTTTGGCTTTATCACTCCCCCTTCCCAGTGTTGCAGCAGTCTTGAAAATGACATTCCACGTTCCCAGTATAAGACCCTGGTTTTTGGTTCTGGAGAAAGTAGAACAGATCTTATTCGCAAATTATCGTGTATATGTGTTCTAATTTCTCTGGGGGCTCTCTGAAGAATGGGTGCAAAGCTCTTGCCTCTGTTTTACCTATCTGGGAACTCAGGCCAGAAAAGCAACAGGATTTCTTGAAAAAAAAAAAAAAAGAAAAATTCCAGGCGATATAACAACTCACAGATGCCCGGGGCAAAGAAATTATGGACATAAAACACAATGGACTGCACAATGCCACTCCTCCCCCGCAAAAAAAACCCAGAAAGCTGAGGGATTGTTTCTTTGGATAATTAAAATACTTAAAAGCACCTGAGAAGTCCTTGATTTTTCACCTTAAGCTGATCTCCAGGCTTTTGCAGGCTTAGCTAAGTGTTGAAAATGTGCCCTGACCCAGAGCAAAACTAAAGACTGGGAGAGGTGTTTTGTTTTGGTTTTGTTTGTTTGTTTTTAGTTCCTTGCATTCAAAGGTGTCACTGTCAAAACACTAGCTGAACACAAGCTCATGGAACAGAGAATTCAGTAAACACATATACAAAGAATATAGTCTACAAAAATAGTTTGGAAAAAATCACTAAACCCATGGACCACTATAGCCTTCAACAATAAAAGCAAACAAACAATGAATAAAACAACAACAATGACAAAACTTCAGCAAACCCTGGGGAAAGAAAATAATCTAATTTCCAAACTTACCACATCATGTTATTTAAGTGTATAATTTTCAACGACAACATCAAAGCCTCTGAAAAAGGTATTTCAGCCATTCCATTCATTAAACGTTTGTATTTGCGGTTGCAGGAATAGAGGACTCAAAAGTGTATAAATTGGTCAGAAATGGTAAAGAAGCATTTCCTTGTCTTTTTTTTTTTTTCCATAGTGCGGTTATTGATTTGGGAAACAAACAAGTAATCAAATTTTTAGGCCAATGTTTTTATAATGGTATACTTATGAAGCTGTGAGAAAGAAAGAAAACTGTCAATGCGGAATTTTGTGTCATGAATAATTATCTTTCTAAAAGAGTGAGGGAGGGAAGAAAGAGTTGCAGATAAATGAGAGGGGAGCATGGACACAGCTCAGGTAGACTATGAAATACAACATATATTGGCATAGGGAGTAACACCTGCGATGGGGTCCAAACTATGAGAGAATCTTGTCATATGAAATAATCAACAAAAGTAAAATTTCCATTGCCCTGTGTTTTGAGACTTTCTTTCCTGAAGCAGCTCAGGACTGAATTTTAAGCATCCTTTCTGGGAACATGCAATTTAATAGGTCGGGAGCTAGGAGACAAACTGATATTTTTACCAAATGATTTTTTTAACAGTAATTCCCAACAATATATAAGTAGTTCCAATCTGAGTAAGTGCTTTGGAAACAACTGTGCTTCAGACCTAAGAGCTATATGATTTTATTCCATCTTCAAAATCTTTATAAGACTTGGCTTGGGGGCTTCACTGAGTATCATGTTTCCCCAAGGGATGTTTAAAGCAGGTCTAGCAATTCCGTCTCCTGTCTACTAAATCTTGCTGTTTCACAATGAGAGAGACAGTAACCTTTTTGCAGAAGGTGTTCTGGAACTCCTTTCTGAGACAGGTGGGTGATAACATTTCTCTTCTCCTTTTCTTCCCCCGCTCTTAGGATTTTATGAAATAACTTGCTTAAGGTCCCAGAAGAGTTGGCAGTTGAGGCAAGACCTGAACTCAGTCCCCATTCCAGTTTCCAGGCTTTGTCTTTGATAGTTTCTGACAGCTCACAAATGGCCTTGATGCTAGGACTTTCCTTAGAGGTTTTTTTAAAAAAGGAGCAATTGTGGATGTTTAATGAATTCTTGTTACCGTGACTTCCTTTTTCTCCAATGTGTTGTACAGTCATGCAGTCCATAGTAAAATGTATAAGTGCACATAAATGATCCCTGTATTGTGAAAATTGCGGCAGAAAATGAACAATTATGTGGGGGAGCGCATTAGGTGATGCTGTTTTGCTTAGTGTCAGAGACTCGGCTTTATTCTGAGTGTTGAACTCAGATTTCCATATTACTCTGAAGACATTGATCATTACTAGCCTAAGTAAATATTCATTTTGATTGTCTCAGCAGGCATTCTCTGTGGTCATATTTTAACTCCTCATGCGGGCAAAAGGAAACATTTGATAGATATTTTGACTGATCTCTGCCATTACAAAACACTCAAGCAGGTGTGGAATAATAATAGCATATGAAAAAAGACCTCGTAAATAGTAAATTGCATTGCCAAGTAATGTGCTGGGTTTATCTCATGTGATCATCTAAAGAATATACAGAAATGAAACTGTATTGATAAACCCGTATTAGGGGTGGTTAAAATAAGGCATACAGTATATGAGACACGTGTCTACATTCCTACGGCTGATAAGCTCAGAAGCAAATTGAACTCAGAATCCTGATGTGCTTAGTACAGTGAGGATACCGATATGGATTAGGTATTACTAATTTAATATCTTTCTCTGTCTATATCTCTTTGACTTTCTCTGTGTGTGTGTCTCTCTCTCCTCTTTCTCTTACTCTCGTGCAACAAATGAAGAGAAAGCCACAGGGAACATAAGAACATAGAAAGCTCTTTAGCAAGGCCCTTTAAAACCTGTTCCAACCTAATTCTCAGTCTCAATATCATTCCCATACAATTAGTCAAACCCAACTTTCCAAGCACACCCGAATACCAGATTTCCCAAACTGGCTGCATCGCGATGCTGTATCCTTGTATACATTGTTCTCCCGTGGATACTTGTGAATTCCATTCCATGACTTGAAAATATCTCATTTTTAGTTGCACCTACCTGAAATGGCTTCTATTGTGTGCTTCCACAGCACTTTGGTCATAAATAATCTTTCTAATGGTTGTACTGTGGTATATTGCACCTTCTAATAAACTCCGAGATCCTCCAATGTAGCCACAAAATATTTTAATCTTTTTCCCCCGAGCATCTGATCTATTTATTAAGCATCTGTTGAATTCAAGATGTAGAGTACTCACCCATGAAATACCCCACAGGCAAGTTTAAAATCCTCCTTGAATTTGGAGTTACTATGGAGATGTTTATATGAAAATAGCATATAAATTAATCAATTCCCTGAAATCGTAGATGTTTATATGAAAATAGCATATAAATTAATCATTTCCTATACATACCTACAAAATTAGGTAGCTATTAACAGTATTAATATGCCCATATTACAGATGGGGATTCCAGCTTTAGGAAAATAATCTAAGTTGCTCTATTCACACAACAAATGCTTAGTAAAAAAAAAATGAAGACAAGACAGGATGATTTGGGGTGCTATGCATATTCACATGTATATACTTTTTAACCTATGACATAATCATCTTCCATGCACTACTTTACCTTTTGTAGAACTTTTAGAAGCAGAATTATACCAGCCACTTTATTCTGCTTTGTTGTTCCCAACAACTAACACTTTAGTAAATTGAGACCAGAGAATTGAAGTAACTTGGTCAAGTCCATGCTCCTAGTAACTAGCGGAAAACCACAATTTGAATTTTAAACTCTCCAAGTGCAAAGTCTGGGCTTCTTGCACATATGATATCCTCAGTGGGAAGTGTATTATTATCCAAGGCATCATGATAAATAGAAATATGAATATAACACAATGCTTATTCTTACAGTACTCAGTGTAGCACATCTGTATACAATCACATTTCTTGTAAATGTGATGAATCTCTGTGTGTGTGCAATTATTTACAGAGATAATTTTCTTTTGTATGGGAGGTTAATGCCTTTAATTTGCTCACATTGAAGGAATAGCAAATGGTTACCTCGGTATTTTCTAAGGATTTCTCTTTTTTTTTTTCCTTCCCCATTTCCAGATGGTTTCATGATTCCTATCAGAACCAGTGTCCACTGATGAAGCAGTGTTCTCCTGGCGATTCTGCCCGTGAGTTATTATTCCTAGTGGCCATCCGGACAATTCCAGTGAGTGTCACGTTTTGCATAAATTGATACTAAAGCCGTTTAGCATAAGCTACCTAAAAGTTGGCTGTCCTTCATGAACATGCCACATGATTGATGGCGATGAGCTTTGTCATCATTACAGACTACATTACTTTTGTTGATGTGCCTTATAAAGCATTCCACAGCTATTTATTATATGTTTTCATGAGTGTGTAGGCTCTAACAGTATAAATGTATTCTGTTTAAGAAGAATAGTGATTTTAATAATATCAGAGTAACAGGATGTGGAACTCCAGTCTACGTTTCTCTCCAACTTTTTGCCTCCTCCCCATCCCCTTTGGTTTATCCCATCTTCGTGTTCTCACAGGTAGAACACATGAAATATTTACTGAAAATAAAACCATAACAGCTGTCAAATCAGATTCACTATGCCTGCAAGACTAAATGTAGCTTTTGAGGTAAATTTCAAATGACAAAGTTCCTATTTTGAAGAATGATTATATTGATCTCTGTTCAATGCATCAAAAATTACTCAAACTGTTGTTTACCAGTGATTTTGGTTGAGAATATTGTCTAGAGAAAGGGCTATAGAGTTTAATGAGAAGATTCTTCTTTAGACAGCAAAAAGTTTCCATCCTCTGACGTCTCTGCAAATACATAATTGAGTGGGTTCAAGAGAAGCTTGGTTTTTCGTTTTGTGTAATAGGCACTCTCAGAATGGTGGGGGGAGGGGGTTGATGCTTTCCAGGGCAATTGATTAATTCACTGCCTTAGATGACAATGTAATATAATGAGGGGGGAAAAGATGAGATTATGGTATCAAAATTGGCTTCAGGTTACTCATGCATGAAATGGAGACAATGTTATTACCAACTTTTAGGAATAGTCTGAGGAATCTGTGAACTAATCATAGAAAGGGTTTAGTACAATTCTGGCAACTCAGTAAGTGTTAAATAAATGAAGGAGATGATGTTGAAGATGAGTGAGGAGGTCATCAGAATTTCATAACATAGTCCCTCTAGTTCTCGGCTTGTTCTACCATACTGCCTACTAGGGCCAAGAACAGGAGAGTCCAGTCCTCACTAGTGGTCTGTCTTCTTTGTGCACAGTTGCAAATGTCTAAGCAAATCTTTGCTAGGTTTCTGCAAAGTCATTGGAAATCAAGACACTGGCTTACCTCTGACTCAAAAAGCCTCCTTTGTCTCCACCCAAAACACCCTCGCCTGCAGCGTAGATGGGGTTGTTGCAAATCTGCTTTTCAAATCTTTAGGAGCTAACTGTATTTGTTTTCAGTGGTTGAGGGTAGGGGAAAAGCAAGATACTTAGCTGCATTCACCTATTTCTTGGCACTTGTGGAGAGTCAAGCACCACCCTTGCTACCAGGGAACAGATGTAGGTAGAATCTATTTTGAGGAAATGCACACGAAGAACAGTGAAGATAGAACATACAATTGCAGGCAATGGCGTTCTTTACATACACTCCTGCTAAATGTGGAGGAATGAGAAAGAACGAGATTAATAAAGCCATGTGTAGTTTGCAGAACAACATCAGCGTTACATGTTCTGCATAAAATTTACTGATGTTACAATATCATCTTATCTATTTTCCTTTAAACCTGGGCCTAAACTCTGTCCTTTGTTCTATTAATACATGGCCACTGCTTTACAGTGGACTCTCATTCATTCCCGGCCCATGGATGCAAGCAACAGAAAAAAAAAACCACTAGCTTCATTAAGCAAAAGGAGACTTAGACACATGGTGTATGTTGCTCCTAAATGATGAGAATCTGAAAGCCTAGACTGGGAAAGTTATAAGACAGAACCGTGGCCTTCCAAGGGCAAGAAGTCCTCCAAGAGCACTATCGCTAGAGCTGCAGGCACCACCACTGCCTGGATGGTTCTGCATTAGGTGAGAATGAATCCTAATGGCCTCCTTGACTATATGCGCCTCACTTCTTTCAGACTCAGAGTTTGGGGGGAGCATGCTAATGGCTCAGCTTAAGTTAACGGTTGAGTTCTGATGGTGGTGGGACAAAAAGAAGGGCAATTTATTTTCCTTTTCAGATTCCAGATAATAAGACACGTACAATGTCTTTTCAATTTGTAAAAATGGAATTTGTCTGTGATAGGAAGGAAAATAGACTAGATACTGGACAATTTAAAAAATAAAAACTACTTCATTATTTTTTCATTCTGTTTCCTCTTTCTCCCTAATAAATTCTCCATGCTGTAGTCAAAGTGAGCTTTATAAAATGCATATGAGGCTGTCAGCTTTTTTCATTCTCTTTGAATTATGTCTTACAGGAGTACAAACTTTTTAGGTTGGCTTGCAAAACCTTTTTCCCACATGACCCTAATGAGTGATTCCTATCTAATTTCCTACCATGGAAGGTTCTAAAGGACATTCTTCGAGGTTTAATTAAACCATTCACTCTTCCTCAAATATGCTGTTCCTTTCACAGTCTATGAGCTTTGCTCATGCTGTTGTTTCTCTGATTAACTAAATTAAAAACTATTTCTTCAAGATCCAGCTAAGAGATGTCTTCCTATGTCAGTGCATTTCTCGACTAGTAGAGATAGAAACCAGCATTTCCTCTTCAGGATTCTCGAAGAAATATGAACAGGTGGCTATAATAACACTAAGACAAGTAAACAGAGAAAAATCAGCATGTAGAGTCTCACAAATAGATTCTAGTAACTTGAAGATAGACATACTATCTTAATCATTTAATTACTCCCATTAAGATGGAAGAGTTGGGATAGGCAAGATCATGAGAAAAATAAGGTGTTCTATGAGATTGTTATACAGATGAGTGACCTGACGAATTTTTGAATTCTTGCAAAAGACAGAAGAAGTGCATAGATTGGGAAATATTAGAGCAGAAAAATAATTTAGGAAGTAGTCTAGGTAATAGATTACTGAAGATGGCAATGGGGATGAAAAAGATGGGCTAGTTTACAGAGACGTTGGGTTGGGAAATTGAAAGGACTTGGGTTTAAATCCTGTACTCAGAATGTTTAAATTAAAAATTCACTTAAATCAAAATTTCAAAGTTTGGTTTGTGTGGGATCTTTTAACTGCCATTCCCCACCTCTATCCCAAATTCATCATTCAGGTGAATTGTTTATGTAAGGAAAAGGCAGAATGTGGTGGAAACACCAACATCTGTTTCTAACAACTTGCAACTAATCCTCAGGCACACAGTGAGTAGGTTTAGAGAACTTTGGATGATCCACATCGAGGGGTATTAGCACGGAAATATCGATTGCTAAATCTTATTTCAAAATCATTCTAAGTTGGGGGCTTTGAGCATGAAGATTCATCCTGGTGATAATTGCAGTGAATGAGAGTTATACCTTGGAAGATAAGATCCTATCATCAGCATAGTGACTGACAGTAAATTATAGTGGTGTTGATGACAGATATATAATTACATTACAAATATTTATCTCCAAGAAATCCTTCCTGAATTGCTTCTCGTATTATATGACTTCTCTTTCCCTCCTTCCCTTTGCTGAGATCAATTGTGATTGACATCAAATTTCTAGTCTGAAAAAAATAGCTAATTTGATTACAACTTAGATAATAAATGATTGCCTGGGCTGAAGGCAGTTCTTTTTTATTTGCATAATTGTTTTTTATTTCAAAATACTAAGGGGGTACAAATGTCTTAGGTTACATGGATTGCTTTTGTAATGCTTGAGTCCTGGCTGTAGGTTTTCCTGTCACCCAAATAGTGTTCATTGAACCCATTAGGTAGGTTTTCATCCCTCCCTTTCTCTCCCCTCCCCCAGTTGATTTCCACTGAGTTTTACTTCCCTCTGTACATATGTGTGCTCATCAGTTAGTTCCAATTTAATAGTGAGTACGCGTGGTGTTTGTTTTTCCATTCTTGAGATACTTCACTTAGGAGAATGATCTCCAGTTCCATCCAGATTGTTGCAAAAGGTATAAATCATCTATTTTTATGGCTGAGTAATACTCCACGACAGTTCTTCCTGGTTTTCTAAAGTTCCTCTCTAAATAGAGTAGCAAATACAGGTAGAAATGTCATCTGGCTGAAATCCACATATATTGAAAAGAAATTGCTTAGAAAATTCTCCAGCTGAAACACTTACATTTCCAAGTATCTGTGGAGCGCTGTCAGAATTTAACGTGCATTTGAGTTCTTGGTGCCATGTCCTGGGCACCAGGGGAATTCCTGAGCATGTAATCATAAACTGAGATTAATTTTCAAGTTTTATCAATTCTGTGAGGTAATCTATCATTTTCTATCAAATAATCTTTTAAATATATCCCTTTTAGATATTTATTTGTATCACTTTAACCGCATCCTTAACACTGTTCACCTGGATTGTTGCAATGGTACTTTGGCCTTTATGCCTCCAGTGGACATTTTTGCTATTATAGATAGATCTAATCATGGGCATTTTAGCAAAAATAATCTATGTTTAGGAGATAAGATGGCTTTTCCCCCCCATAATTACTAGATGAAACCCAAGTCTCTACTCTGTCCTTTATCAAATATGTAATGAGAATCCACTCTGTGTCAGTTTGTGGTTAATAATAGAGATTATGACTGCCGTACAAGATAACCATTTTCAGTTGGGGGAAAGTACTTACAGTTTACTCTTATTACCTCGTACTTCATGCCCACAACAATGTTACAATTTAGGTATAATTATTATGCTATGGTTACAGATGAGAAAATGAGCTCAAAAATGATCCCAAATCACTCTCGCATAAACCAGCACAATTGCCACTCAAATGCACACTGGAGTCTTCATAAATCCAGTTGCCATTTGCTTGACACATCAGTACTTAGTGCAGAGAAATTCCTGTTGGGGAGCAAGAAAAAGTCTTTTTTTAAATGAATGTTTGAGATACAAACTCTGTTTTGTCTGTTTATTTGAATGCTATCTAAACCCAATATGAAATCCAAATAAATATCTGTCACACTGAGTCATTTATGATCTTGAGTGTACTCAAGGAAAGTGACAGGAAGGAAGTTACTAATAACAAGTAATAGGGGTTGTGTTTGCAGCTCAACACATTATGTTCTAGCAAAATATGTCCTCAACCATTTGCTTGGTTATTGTCATTTCTTGTGAGAAATCAATGCTACTGAAGACAGATGACTGCAGTGACCTGGCAGGTATGATTGCACCGTGAGTGGCAAGATCTTTCCGTAGATGGGCTTTTAAAAACTGCAATTTCCTCTCTAAGAACAAAGGTCATGCAATTTTCTGAATTGCCAGGCAAGAGTCAGGGCACCTTGGCTGACGCTGCCTCTCCTAATCGCTCAGAAAAATTAGGAAGTTGTTGGGGACATGTGTCAATAAACGTTTAGTGATCACTTTGCTAGGAGAAATTCCTTTAAATTAGAAACTAGTATGATTCCGTCTGCAATGGTGTTTAGAGCTATCAGAAGGTGGAGGAAGATGGGCCACAAAAGGAATTTGATGTTGCTTGTCATTAGTTTTTAACTTCCTTTAAAGCCTTCTTTAGTATCTCTTTATAGTTTTTGTAAATTTCCGTTCTGTAGGAGGAAACATTCCTCCTCGATTATTAATGCAACAATAAAAATGACTATTTATTTCATATATATCAATGCTGCCATACTTTGTGAAGATTTGTAGACTTACTGTGTGTCTACAAGGGAAGAGAAATCTGCATTTTATGCCTTCTGACCTGAAAAATAAAGAATGTTTAAAGCTTAGGCAATAAAAATTCAACTTAAGGGCCATGGCTTTTCCTTGGATTGTTCCTTTAGGATAAGACATTGGGAATATATGGATCAGCCTTAGAAAAAGCCACACAGCCAGATCTATAAGGCCTGCCAAAGTTACTGTTTTCAGTTGCCTCTTTTATGTGCCTTAGGGTACTTCACTACTTCTAGTCCTCATTATCTCATGATCACTTTTATAATAGCTAGACTCTTGATTTTGCCATGTACCAAGCATTTCTGCACATCTCCACTGGAGTGATGCTTCTGAAAACACAAATCGATCATGCTAGTCCTCTGCTGAAATTATAAAAAAGACATCTGCACTAGAATGTTTATAGCAACGTAATTCACAATTGCAAAGATGTGGAAACAACCCAAGTGCCCATCAATACATGAGTGGATTAATAAAATGTGGTATGTGTATACCATGGAGTTCTACTCAGCCACAAAAAACAATGGTGATCTAGCACCTCTTGTATTATCGTGGATAGAGCTGGAGCCCATTCTCCTAAGTGAAATGTCACAAGAATGGAAAAACAAGCACCACATGTACTCACCATCAAATTGGTACTAATTGATCAACACTTAAGTGCACATATGATAGTAACATTCTTCAGCTGTCGGGCAGGTGGGGGGGGAGGGGATGGGCATATTCACACCTAATGGGTGTGATGCTCACCATCTGGGGGATTGAGCTTATAGCTCCGACTTGGGCAGGGCAAAGGCAATATATGTAACCTAAACATCTGTACCCCATAATTTTCTGAAATTACATATACATATATATATATATACACACACACACACACACATATATATAATCCTATGCAAATTTCTGCATTGTCTACAGGCTACATGTTAAATTCTTAAGAATGGCAATCAAAGTTCATTATCATCTGATCCTGGGCCACCTCTCTAATTTTGCCTCTTAACGTCATTTCCTGTTCTATAGCCAGTGTGTACATTCTGGCCCTTTTCAGAGCATGATGTTATCTTTTGTAAATTTCATTTTTCTTCATGGTACCTACTTTTTTTGTTACATTGTAAAGAGACCGAAGTCAAGCCAGTTTAAGGAAACAGAAGTTCACATGAGAAAGATATTAGAGTTCCTACTGAACTGAAGGTTCAATAACCAACCCACACAAAAGGCATAAGTACTACTGGGTCCAGAGATGAAAATCCTGCCAGCTCTCTCCCTGGCATGAGTCTCTGCCTCCCACCGTCTATTGGCATCTTCCTCATTCACTCACCGAACACTGACTTCTCCCATGTGGTGTGTTGAGAAGCAGAGCTGCCAATACATGCAGAATCTCACGGTCTTTAGCTTCTGTCACTAGAAATAGTCACTCTCTTTTATAGTTTCATTAAAACACATACACACATGAACAGAAAGCACTCAAATGGACCCACCTGGATCATTTGCCTTTTAACTGTTGGATTAACTAACTATAGACTGGAGAAGAGCAAGGTCTTATAAAAATCTGAGTGATCCAGTTGAAAACTTTTGGTTAAAATGAGAGAGGGACAATTTCCAAAAAACAAGAGAGGGTGAGTGGTAAGGAAGAAAGAGAAGGGTTTAATCCCCAAAGAGATAAGTTTCATTTACTGTCAAGACCTTCCCTAGGTGTCAAACCTAAGAAGATGACTTGTTTATACCCCAGCCCTTCAGGATAGCTTAGATGTCTCCTCTTCTATACCCTGATAATTCTCTATTTTGTCACTGCTTGGTAACTTGCTTGGTAACTTCTGTTTTCTAAGAATAGAACGAATTTTTGGAATGGAGAAAGGAAAAGAAACTGGGTTACAATACTTCTTCTTTTAAATTCTTAAATATATACCTAAATATTTATATCTGTATCTGTGAGCATGTATGGGGCCTAGTCTGAGAGAAGGATGACACCAAATTTATAGCAAAGTAGTTGGGGAAGTTTAATTTTTGCATCTTTTTTTAATGGGTTTAAATTTGCATTGTTTAGCTGTTATATCTTTGTGTTTACTTTTTTCTACTTGTTAATATAACTTAAGCATTCTATGCTTTAAAAATATTTTGTGAATATTTTAGGTGGCCACATAGTATCCCATCATATTTATTTATAATCAATCATATTTATAAAATATTGCATATAAATTTTAGGTCAATAAATTACAATATTTAAGTTTCCTCCATGAATACAAATTTCTAGATCTAGAACTACAGGGTCAAAAGATGTATTGTAATTCATGTTGACAAATTATTTTCTAATGTACAATCTTGAGCATAGTGTATAGAATTAATTATTTTGCTATAAACTTGCTAGAAATTTATGTTATTTTTTTAAGCAATGATCTGGTAGCAGAAATAATGAAGATTACATTATTTTAATTTGCCTTTATGCTTAATATCTTATCAAGTTTAACGGTTTTCCATACATTTGTGAAGCACTCATTTCTTAGAGTCTAAATTTTACATGTCAATTACCAATCTGAAAGGATTTCAGTATATCATTTAAATAAATCATTGTTACAAGTATTAATATTAATCATATCTGGAATTATAGCTTTATGAATTGATTAATATCTTTAGTGGTCATTAGTTATCTGTTAATTTTTGTATCAATGTTTCTCTACTTTCAAAAATTTGAATGATCTCTTCTGTATGAAAAGGTTCAGATTTAAAGTCAAAAGGGCCAAATTTATCCTCCTTGGAACCATATTTATTATACCCAAGAATCATTTAATAGATTTGGAAGATGAGACAGTATAATGCTATGTTTGGATTTTGCCCATAGATTTTTATTTTAAGAAATGGAGCTATAATAAGGGCTAATGAAAAATCCTGATGAAGGAAAGAGCACAGGCCTGGGAGAAGGAGGAATTGGAATCTTTTTCCCACCCCATCCTTGAGCAGTCACTTCTCTCCTTGGGGCCAATTCCCTAATGGCTAAAACAAATCAGTCATAACGATGGTCACCAGGCTCCTTCCAGCTCAACCACTGTATGAATCTATGGTGACAGCGCTGCTTAGCAAATTACCTGCAGCAGCAAAAGACACGAGGAGACATAGAACAAATATGGCAATCACCTGAACTGGTCACCATCCTGGGATCTATTGTCCAAATGATTATTTTCTGAAGGAATTTTTGAGGTCTCCTGTATTCATTCATTTCCTCAGTTTGCAATAAAATAGTACCACCAACCAGGTGGTTTATAACAAGAGAAATTTATTCTCTCACAGTTCTGGAGGCAGCAAGTGTAAAATCCAGGTTTCAGCAGGGTCACGTTCCCTCTGAGACTCTGGGTCAAATTATTTCTTGCGCCTTCCTAGCTTCCAGGGGCAGTCATTGATCTTTAGCATTCTTTGGCTTGCAGCTGCATCACTTCCACCGCAGCCTCTGCTGTCACCTGGCATTCTCCCTGTCTTTGTCTTCACATGGTTTTCTCCTTTTTGTTCTAAGAACGCCAGTCATATTGGATTAGAGTCCACCCTAATGACCTCATCTTAACATCATTACATCTCCAAAGACCTTATTTACAAAATAATGTCACATTCACAAGTGCCAGTGGGTTAGGACTTCAATCTATCATTTTAAGGCACACAATTCAACTCATGAAACCTCCCTGGGGCACTGCACGGTGGCACACGCCTTTAATCCTAGCACTCTGGGAGGCCGAGGTGGGAGGGCTCAGGAGTTTGAGACCAGCCTGAGCAAAAGCCAGACCCTATTTCTACTAAAAATAGAAAAAATTAGCTGGGCATGGTGGCACATGCCTGTAGTCCCAGCTACTCAGGAGGCTGAGGCAGTAGGATTGCTTGAGCCCAGGAGTTTGAGGTTGCTATGAGCTAGGCTGATACCACGGCACTCTAGCCCTGGCAACAGAGCGAGACTCTGTCTCAAAAACAAAAACAAAACAAACAAAAAAAAAACCCTCCCTTTGCGCATACACACATATTTTTAGTAAATTATAGATAATCCATTATCTCAGTTCCAGAGGGAAAAGTAGAAGCTGAGCCCAAAAGGCAATGAACAAAGATTCCTGCTTGGCATTGCAAACCATCCAATGCATGTGAGGCAAGTCTTGGCCTGTGGACCATGCACAGAGAAACTCGTGGCAGCAAGAGGGATGAGGATAAAGATGGAAGTGAGAAAGAAAATATGTCCAGAGGGAAATTGAGAGATTAGGGATTGACTTCAAATTATATGCCTGTCATTATACTCAGGAAAATAGACTTCGCTCTTCTCTGAAAATTAATGGGACTTAATTGGTCAATGTCATATTGTCATATTACTTATAAATAGTAGAGACAAATTCGACTTAAAGTTATATGACTTAAAAAAAGTTACATCGCTTAAAGTTTACATTCTTAATTGCAGAACCCTACCTGTGTTGTTTAATACTAGAGACTGGGGCATCTTATCTATAAAATGGAATAATAATCTCCTGCTTTAGTGGGTCACTGAGAAAAAATAAGATATCTGAAATATGCTTTAAAAACTGAGTAATTTTAATTTGGAATTCTTTCGTTACTCTCCAAAAGTGACTTCTTTAATTTTCTCCCATTGAATTGGTGACTCCCTGAGAGTAGGGATCTTTATCTTTCTGTTGCTGACACACAGCTCAGTGCCTGAAGTATGTCAGTGCTAAGTCAGGACTAATTGAATGACTAAAAGAATGAACAAGTCAACGAGTTGTCCCCAGAGTTTCTAAGTGATCATAAACAAACTTATAAACACAATAAGGGAGATTTTAACATGCTGGTGATTCCTATTGCGTCCCAAGAATGGACAGAAGGTAAAGGCATAGACAGGGAGAAGGGAAATGACCTAACAGGGGACATGGATACAAGAAAATGGAAAAGCAGTGTAGAAACTACAAAGAGACAAAGCAGGGACTTGGGGAGACTCATAAATTGAATGTATATTTGTAGAAGAGGGCATGGGTGTAATGGAAGCAGTTCCTTCCCCTGTAAAACTTAATTAGACACAATGCCATGTATTCCCACCCTTATTTGACCCACCAGAGTATTTACGATGCCTCTTGCTCTCCTTTCATCAATTCCCGTGCAGATGAGCTCAATCTGGAAAGGCACCACAAGGTTATCAAGCAGGAAAATTTGGAGAGATTTTCAGTGTTCATTTTCCATCCCCAAAGCTCATACTCTGAGCGAAATGTAAGACATTGACAGTTCTTAAACTGCGGAAGAGGCTGCTATAAGCAGGGCACTAGAGGTCAGCTGCCCATTGGGCCTGGCATAGGTGTTCCAAGGTAGGGGAAATCAATACACTTAAGAACAACTGGAAGTTAAATGCTTTTCTGTGACCCAGTCTAATGATTCCAGCTGACTTTGTTCAAAAGAACATTCTTCCCCTTCACCTGTTTTATCTTCTTATTTTTTTAAGTCAGTATCTTATACCAGCTTTCTAAGATGCTCATATAAGAAGGAGTTCTGTTGCTGGAATGGGATCAGATGGAACTGTTGGTATTCCAGGACCCTTTTTATTCCCTGTCTCCTCAAAGAGCAGGTGGAAGTATGAAAATGTCATTCAATGATGGAGGGTGAGGCTAGGATGCTTGTAGAAGCCTGGAAGGGCAACCGATATTTGTTAAATTACATTACAGTTGTTATCTCAATAGGTCCTCAAACCAACTTCAGACAACAGATGTTGTGATCTCCAGCTTAGAAATCAAGAATATGATACTCATAAATGTTAGGAGACATATTCTCTGCCACAAAATGTGATATGGCAGAGCCTAGAACTGACTCGGGTCTTTGGGCTCTGTGTGCTATGTCTTCTTGCCCATGCGAAAGTGGAAAGCCTTGTGCGCTAAAGCAAAAATGATTATTTAGTACCTCCTATGTGCATGTAACTGTGGTTTGTGGGTAGTATGAAAATCATAAGCATGCAAGCCATTAGGTCTTATCTATTTTATTTATTATGGTATCTTCTATTTCTAGCACAGTACCTGGCACATAATGGACACCTCCTATGATTTTGTTGAATGAATTCACAGAGGCCCTAAATGAAACTTAGCACCTATTTTGCATGTAGACAGTGGTGGCATGACTCAATTGCAGTGTTAGTAAGAATTTGTCTTCTGAAAGAAGAACTCAGTGTGAAACAGGAGGATCCCTTCTTCATGGATCTATAGGGAATGCTTCATTTAGGAGGTGGAAAATGAACTGGCTTTGAAAGGTAAACATACAATAAATAGAGAAAAAGATGATGGAAAAGGCCTTCTAAGCTTTTGACAGAGAGGAGTCTATGGGTTCACATTTCTTGAGTACTTCTTATATGACTGGAGTTGCAGAAAGGCTAACTTCTTTCCAAGAGATGCAGTTATTCCTGTAATTGTTTGCTAGGTCTGCTGTAACAAAGTACTATAAATGGGGCAGCTTAAAACAATAGTTTATTCTTTCACAGCTTGGGTGGCAAGAAATCCAAAATCGAGGTGCTGGTAGGGCCACACACTTTCTGGAGGCTTTAGACAGAATCCTTCCTTGTCTCTTCCTAGCTTCTGCTGGCTGCTGGAAGTCCTTGGCATTCCTTGGATTGTAGCTGCGTCACTGCAATCTCTGCCTTCGTTTTACATGGCCTTTTCCCATCTTATAAGGACACCAGTCATTGGATTAAGGCTCAGTCTAATCCAGTACGACCTCCCCTTAACTTGATTTTATTTACAAAGACCCTATTCTCAAGTAAGGTCACATTCACAACTTCCAGGTGAACAGGAAATGTTAAGCAGGGCAGGGTGACTCTTCAACCCAGCACAATTTCTACGGTCACTAAAACAGTAATAAAGCAAGGATTTGTATGAAGTCAGTATGACCTACCTTTCGTTTGACCTGTATGTATTAGGATGCCTGTGTCCTGACTAATCGGAATTTAAGGTCTGTCAAAACCTTGCAATATTTCAGCTTAACCCCTACTGCTGTCTGGCAGCTCCCTCGGCAGACATCTTGCTGGCTGTCTTTCCCAGTTCTCCCTCCTGCTGCTCTGGTACTCACAGGCTACTTTTATGGACATTAAATCCCCCCTGCCCTACAGTCACTAAATCAGTCTCTTAATAGCATCCTATTACTTGTATAAAATAAGTATTTGAAGCAAACCAGATAGGGTTTTTCTTTTTTTGCATTTTAATTAAATTCACATTGATTTGGAAAAACAGATTTATTGAGACCTTAACAACCACACAACACGCATAACTGAGTTAAGTCTCAATAAATATTTTTGAGAAATCAATTGACTTTTGATTAACAACGAATATCTGTTTGAATAAATCTCAATGAAATAAGCTATCCAGTATAGATAGACATTTTAATTAAGCTGGGCTTGCTTACTCTTATACCTAACTGCCTTGACCCAGAATTGCTGATCCCAGCCTTTTTATCTGGGGAGAGAAAATATCCATCTGTTTTACCAGCAGGGGCGAATAAAGACAATGTCACTTCTGAATCTGCGTGACGATTGAATAAAAGCCTCTTAGGGCCTTAGCCTCTTATGATCTTCATCATCTCAAAAAAGCATTCCATGACTACCCTATATAAAATATTTTATCCTTCCAACCCATGTGTGTTTTCTTCACATACCTTAAGCAATTTGAAATGAGGCCATTTAGTTGTGTGCTTACTTGTTTGATACCGGAGCTCACCTCCAATGTAAACTTCATGACCGTAGCAAGCATAACTGAAATGTCCATCTTTGTATTTCTAGAACCAAGACCCGTGCCTAGGGTGCATCTGCCTCTCTTCTTCTTTGTCTGTTTTACCTCATATGTTCCTCTACTTATGATCTACTTACGTTCCTCTACATGTGTTCCTCCACTCAGCGATCAAATCATTATCAGTCTTACTGAAATATGAGTTACTTGATGTTTGGAGTCATCTCATATTCCCCTATGTAGTCCCAGACTCCAACTCTAGGCCTTGCGCTGAAGCCCAAGTAAACACCAACAGATGTTTGTTGAATGAAGTAACGTGACCTGTATAAAATACTGGAGCTGAGTCTGTCGTCACAGAGCTCCCTTAGGCTTCTGCCATTCAATCAGGAGGGTGGAGGTCCCTCTATACCCCTGAAACTCTTCATGCATGCCTGAGTCCGCCTTAAGAATACACAGTTATATTTCCTAAAAGCTTGATCTATATCCTTTTGTCTGATATTGATAAACTGTTGACACCTTGCTTCATTGGACATCTAAAAATAAATTGTTCCCAGCACACCATAAATTACCACCTTGGAGTCATTTGTACAATGTCAACACTCTGCAATAGGTTGCGGCAATATCCACTAGGGAGGAAAAAAAACAGTTGAAAGTGGCTGAAGCCACTATATCTGCAAATCTCTTCTAGGAGGGAACAGGCAGGCAAGAAGAGGTGGCTTGTTCTCACCCGAGTTAATAAAACTCAAATGTTTTGCTTGTAGAGAGTCACTGTGAATTGTTATTTTGAAAGAGTAGGACTGCCAGATTTATACTGGGGTGACAATCTGAGTATGTATTCTATTTCAGGCACTATGCATGGCAATGATTTTATGGTATCTCATTATTTATCATATAATAACCCTGGAAATTAAATATTGTTAGCTTTCTTTTACATTGAGGAAACTAAGATTCAGAGAGGGGATACAATCCACCTAACATCACATAGAGGATAATGTATTCAAACCAGTTTTAAACTTAGACTTTCTGGCTCTAAATAAAGTACTTTTTGCTTTAAACTCTTTTGATGAATGTGACAATACAGACTGCATTTGCCAGCAGATCATGGCCTCAGAAGAACTGGTAGATGTTTACACACCTAGTTAGAGATCAGTTCAGGAACCCCAAAAGTACAGGACAAACATTTGACATCTGCTAGTAGATTAAAAAAAAAAAAGTGTGATTAAAAAAAAAAGCGAGAATTTATGCGCAGTGCAGAGATAAGCTAAGTTATATCTTGTCTCCATTAAGCCACTGAGATGCTAAGCAGTTGAATGAATCACCCAAGTTTGTACAACTAAAACATGGAAGGCCTGGAATTCCAGCCTAGGGTAGACATTTTAGAGTTATCTCTTAACTACCAGCCATCTATACCAACAGAAAAAGCCCACTTAGCTAAAATCCCAGTCCCCAGTTTCAGTTCTTTGTGTTGATAACTGGCCTTATCAGTTAGATACACTTTTTTCTCCGACATTTTTCTTTCCCTCATTCTCTTACCACCATCATCTCTTGATTGACAACCCTGAAAAGATTGTGGAAACGGCTCCCCCTGAATTTGCTAGTGTAATCTACTGCCTGCCTGAAATATGTGTCTGTTCAAAATGTGGCACAAATGTTTGGTTAAAGATAATGACCTAGTCTGAAAATGACTGTGATAAAAATGTCATGTAATTTTCCAGGGTGACTTTGAAGTAAGGCTTACCATATAAATGTGGGGGATTGGGAGAGCTAGCTATTATTTTCTTCCTTGATGAACACTAAATTATTGTCTTCCTCAGCCCCAATATAGTGGGCAGTCTCCGTGTTGCTAATTCCTTTCCTCCTCTCCTGTGGCTGAGCTGAAGCAAGACCCAAGACCCTCCCAGAGCAGTAATTCCTAGGAGCACAGATTTTTTTTTTTTCATGACTCATTGCTTCAAATAGTTGAAAAGACAGAGGGTTTGAAGTCAAGCAGTATTATATTGGAATATCAGCTCTGGGTGTATTTATAAGAATTATTGAGCCCCTGTTTTCTCTTTTGTACAGATTTTTTTGTTAAGGGCAAAATGAAATAAAATTTGTAAAATATCTAGGATACAAAATTGTGTGTCCCAATTGTTAGTTTGAATCAGAATCATATTTGTTTAAAAAAAAAAAGAAAAAGAAAGAATAGAAAAGAAAACAGATCCTTAGATCTTGCTCAGTGAGATTCTGATTTAATATCTTTGGATGGGAGCCCAGGAATCTGAATTCCTAATAAGCCCTTCATGTGATTCTAATGTAAGCTAAGCAGGACCATGTTTTGAGAAACATTGACACTGAGGGATATAATAATCATGATAACATAATTATCATTCATTGTGTGCTATGTGCAAGGCACTGTATGCTACTCTGCACTGGCACAAAACAGGACATCATTCCCAAGAGACTCTAGTGTGTTCCATTTCCCCAACCTTCTTTTCTCTTTCTGAGTGTTTTATAAACGTGGTGGAACCCTAGTAGGAAAAGAATAGATATGGAAGTAGTTCAGGTGTAGAAGCAGAGTTGGCTGGTCTGAAGCCAACTTCACATTGGGATGGATCTTTTATCCTGGGCAAGGACTTCCACTAGGAGTTTTTCTTCCCAAGCTGCACCTGGTCTTAGCAAGTTACCCTGTTCATGTGAACTGTTGAGTTGCCCTTCCCCCAGGAACATGTCATGGACTTTCCCAATGCCTGGTACCAATCACCGAGTACTTACTCATTGTCCAGGAAAAAAGTACCATTTTTCCCTATGCTAGTTAGACTCCATTTATTTGGGAATGATACAAAAGAGTTTTGGCCAGGTGTAGTGTCTCACATCTGTAATCCTAGCACTCTGGGAGGCTGAGGCAGGAGGATCCCTTGAGCTCAGGAGTTCGAGACCAGCCTGAGCAAGAGCAAGACCCCCGTCTCTACTATAAATAGAAAGAAATTAGCCAAACAACTGAAAATAGAAAAATTAACCAGGCATGGTAGTGTGTGCCTGTAGTCCCAGCTACCCAGGAGGCTGAGGTAGGAGGATCACTTGAGCCCAGGAGTTTGAGGTTGCTGTGAGCTAGGCTGATGCCACGGCACTCTAGCCTAGGCAAGAGAGTGAGACTGTCTTGAAAAAAAAAAAAGAGCTTCGACATGCCTTATTTGATTGAGGCCATGTCTTATACATGTTTCTGATTTTCCTTCACCTTTTGTAGCATGGCAGCATTTGACACAATATATTTTCTTCTTTTTTTTATAACTCAAGTCTCTCTATCCCTTATGAAGATGAGAAAATTGAAGCTCAGGGCCTCACTAATTGAGTAGTTTGACGTCATAACGTTTGTGAAATTGTTATGCAAATTTTAAAGAACCAGAAAAATTCTTGTTAATATTTATACACTATTACGGACATTATTATTGTTTCTTCCATCCTCTCATTGTACAAATAGGCAACGGCTGAGTCAAGAGTATTCACGAGTCTCGTGCTTTGTATGAACAATGTATCTTTCTTTCCTTAGATCTAATATTGGGTAGAAAATATATATGGTTGACTGAAGGCAGTAACAATGTTGTCTCTGAAGGTCAAAACTTCTGACTAGTGACTCAATCTAATTAGGTTAAGCGTAAGGTGATAATGTGTGGATTGTCAGCAGCTATCACATTTATTCTTATTTTTTTCTAAACCAGTGTCCTTTGAAACAGCCAATTAACATGCTGCAGAGAAGAGTGTCCAGATAACTGGAGATTGAATTGAAAGGCTTTCCTTCCCCTGACAGAGCAGAAAGAGGGGTTGAGTACCTGACTTCCCTTTCAAAGTCAGTGATCCATGCAGCACTTCTGATTGGAAAGATGTGAACCTTTCCAGTCCTTGGTGTACATATAAATGGAGATGCGAAGGAAATTAGTCAGTCTGGCCAAGAAGAAATGAAAGATAGAAGAAGCCTAACTGCTTTCCAATGTACTCAGCTGTCTCTGGAGTATTATGATTTCCAGTTTTCTCATTTAAAATCCTGCTTAAGGAAATCAGTAAGGGATAGGAATGTCTAAAATGAGTGTGGAGTCAGAAAAAAAATGAAAATGGAAATCATTTCTATATTATTTTATCTGAAATATGCTCAGGCAGGCTTTAACATTGGGAGCTATATTAGAATGTATACATGAATAAGAACCTCTCTTTATATTAAAAAAACGACTGCATATCCATATTCCTTGTGTTTATAATCTTTAGGTAAAGGCTCACAGAAAGAGACGAAAAGCAATAAGAATTCATTAGAAGTAAATGGCTCTCCTAAAATACACAAGAAGTGTAAGGACATGAACTAAGTAGAAGAATTAGGGAAACATTATTGGACATGGAGAACTAGATATAATGCCCAGATTTGAGAAATCTCTTTTGTCACTGGACTTTGATTCTCTTATCATTATAATGAGGGTGTGAAGTAAGAGACTGTTAGGTCCCTTGCTGCAATAGACTGAATGTTTGTGTTACTCCCAAGTTCTTATGCTGAAATCTAATTCACAATATGGAGATGGGGCTTTGGGGAGGTGATTAGGTCCGGAGGGCTCTGCCTTCATGCATGGTATTAGTGCCCATGTAAAAGACATCCTAGAGAGCTCCCTTGACCCTTCTGCCATACAAGGATTAGGGAGCCAGCCCTCACAAGACACCAAATCTTCTGGAGCCTTGATCTTGAACTTCTCAGTGTCCAGAACTGTGAGAAATAAATTGCAATTATTTATAAGCAACCCCATCCATGGTTTTCTGTTTTAGTAGCCCAAATGGACTAAGACACTTGTATATAAATGATTGTATCATTCAAAAAGTTGCTAAATAAGTGAATGTTGAGTATGTCATATATGTTGGTCATTGTGGTAAGACCAATGAAAGGCACCATCTACACCCTTGTGGATTTTAGGGCCACCTTGAGAAACTAGCAAGAAATCACAAATAATTTTCAATGGGGAAAATTACTAAGAAGCAAAGGAACTGGTTCTAAGGGAGTATAAAATAAAGTGACCTGACCTAGGCTATAGGACACTGAAAATGTGGCACATGAAATAATCTGAGAAGATGCTCACTAAGAAGGCTCCTGGAAAGGGGGGTGGCAGCAGTACAGTGTAGGCAAAGAGAGAGTATGTGCAAAAAACTCAGTGGCAGGAATTAGCACAAAATATCTGAGCACTAAAAAGACCAGAGTAGATGAATCTCGAAAAGAAACACAACATAAGCACAGGGAAATAGTCTCAGGGCATATAAGAAAGATTTTGTAGAGTGTATCTGGAAAGCATTGAACAATTTTAAACTTGATCATGATCACATTTGCCTCGTGTGCAAATCTCTGGAGCTATTGTTTGGAGACTATATTGGAATAGGGCCAGAGTGGGTGCAAAGAGGCTGGTTAGGAACTTATTATTGTCATCACCCTTGCAAGAAGTGAAACCGGTCTGAGGAGATTGAAAATAGATGTGGGGAAAATTGTATGGAAAGGAGACATATATACCAGGTAAAACCATGAAA
>RJWJ010021662.1:8455-27753 GCA_004363605.1 Indri indri | reverse complement strand
AAAAAAAAAAAAAAAAAAAAGAACAATTTTCTTAAAAAGAACCATATATAACCAGGAACTAGATGAAGAATAAGAATATTTGGCTTTACTAGTAAACAAGGACATACACACTAGAACAGTAATTAATATTTTTTTCTAAAGTGAAAATAGTGAAAATACAAAAGTCATAGTTTTTGTATGGGCATAACACAAGAAAATGGACATTCTTAGATATTGTTGGTGGGAGCAGAATCGAGTTTAATTTTTCTAGAAGGAATTTGGCCTTATTTAACAAAATGTTTAAAAATGTTTTTACTCTTTGATAATGTGACTTTATCTCTTATAATTTTCTTAAAAAAATACTTAGATATATTCATTCCCTATCCCAAAAATAAATTTGAAAACAGTAAATGTGTAATAATTGTGGAAAGGTTGAATGTTATTTAGTAGAAAAATTGAGAAATAATGCAATAAAATACACGATATTTAATAATATAGAACTATGTAATAGGGAACACACAAGACACACATGTATTCTCAATTTTGAAAAGAAAAATGTACACACACCCAAATTTTGGAAATTATCTCGTTAATATTTTGACTTGTCATCTGATAGTCAAATTATCAGGGCTTTTTATTTTCTACTTCCTTTATTTTCTAGAAGGATACTGTTACAAAATGTACAGTTATGCTAGACTCAGTTCAGGTGAGTTGTTACTTTATGGAAAAATTTTGCTTTGTCCATAAATTGTATTTATATTAGTTAAAATCATCAATTTAAAAAATATTTCCAGCTTTAGTTGCTTTGTTCCAGTTCCAGCTATGAGATTTTAACAAAGAGATAAAACAACTTAATTCTCCAACTTTATTATGTTTTAACTTAGAGTAGTAAATAATGTTTTACTATTTTTTATTTCCCATTTATAATCAACAATAGGGAGTTTTTAATGTTTTAAAGTCTTTAAAGTTTTTAAAGGTCTTGTAACAATCGTAACATTTCTTATTGATTATTAAGATCCCTTTGCATGGTTTCTGCTTGCTTTTACAGTTCCACCCCATCATGCCTATAATACGCTATTTTCTGATTTATAAAACATTTTTCAAACTAAAGTGGTTGCTGGCTTTTAACTCACTCATATTAGCTTTACGTCTGGTGAAAGTACCTGATGTATAAATAAAAAGAAAGAAAATCACAACTTTATATTTCTTTATCGTTCTGATATTTATTGTTCTAGTGTGAACGCTGCTTGCCTCTTTATAATGACAAGCCTTTCCGACAAGGTGATCAAGTTCATGCTTTCAATTGTAAACCTTGTGAATGTAACAGCCATTCCAGAAGCTGCCACTACAACATCTTGGCAGACCCATTTCCTTCTGAACACCTCAGAGGTGGAGGAGGAGTTTGTGATGATTGTGAGCATAACACTACAGGTAAGTAGCAAATAATAAATTGCTGACTCAGTCGTTAAGGCCTGTGTGCTTCATGCCTATTATTTTAAATTATGTTATTTCTATCTTATTTAACACATTGTTGCACTAGAAAAAAAATTTTTTTCCCTTGTGGCCATAGTGCTTTATTACAGAAATAGAATAAAAACTTCAAAAACAAAATGATCCTTTCTAATTTAATGAAGAATTTTTTATTTTTTATTTTTTTCTATGCATGAGTTGTATGCAACTTGAAAAATAGTTCTTGTGGCTCCCAAGATGAAGAGACCTGTGAGTTACATATGATTCACGAGGCCCTGGGCTCAAAACTAGCATGAGTTAAATAAAACTCACATGGCAGTTCATGTGTTAAGAATATGCTTTCATAGTGGTATGTTCAAAAACCAAATCCAGTTCACTAAATCTTCCCAGTTCCAAATCATTAGGTAATTTTCAGAAATATCAGTCTAGTCTTAAACTATATCTTTTTTTTAAAGGGTTCATACCATTTGATTAAACCACAAACATATTTTGGATAACTCTGGAATGCTTAGTTTAAGTTTATATATGCTTAAAATAAGTTTCCTTGTGTCCTTATTGTCCATTATGTCTGGATTCTCATGTGGAAATACACATGTATTCAGATTTGTCATGGGCACTTGTAATCTGGGAATATTATTTTTTAAAATGCTAATTAAATACATAAAGTGGTAAAGTCCTGTTTTAAAACCACAAAACATTTTGCCTAGTAATTGAAAATTACTATTTTTTTGACGGACCAATATGTTAAAAGCAGAAGTATCCAACATCTGAATTTGTAGAATATAATGGCCCAAGTTTGATGGGTTTGAAGTTGCTACTGTGAAGCATTAGTGAATTTATTGGATAATTATTGATGACCTAAAATGTCACAAGAACTTGGTTAGGTGCTGGGGATATGCAAATGAACAAGATAATGAATTTTTCTGTCTTTGTATTATTGTATGGGGGAAAGAAGACTATTCAAGGAACAACTACAAAGTTGTCTGATGAGTGCTAAGATAGGGCAAATACAGTAGGGACTAAGCAGGTGAAAGGGTGAGAGAGGAGAACTAGGACAGCAAACTAAGGTTTCTGGTAAGGGAAACATGTTGTACAATGGTTTGGAACAGAGAGAAACATGGCACCTCTGAAGGACTGAAAGAAGGACCAATGACTGGTTGTGAGAAGAGATGCTAGGACGGAGAGCAGGAGCCAAATCATAAAGGGCCCTGTAAGCCATGATAAATGGTTTCATTTCTATCCCAAGGTCAGTGAGGTGCCAATTAAGGGTTTTATCCAGGAAAGGGGTGTCATCAGTTTCTAATTTTTAAAAGATCCATCTGGTTGTAAAGTGGAGAATGGATTGGAGAATAGAATGGAGTGGGGAATGGCCAAGTGTGATTTGGGAAAACCAGTTAGTGGGGTGCTGCAGTAGTCCAGGTGAGAAATAATGTCGGAGGACATTTAAAGTAGTGTGGATAGAAAGAGGTAGGTCCAAGAGATATTTAGGATGGAAAACTGACAGCATTTTGTGAGCAGAATGGAGGTAGGGAAGGAAGAAGAGTCCGGACTGATACCTAATGATCCAGCTCGAGCAATAGGGTCAACATTAGCTCCGGCCATCGAGGTAGGAGACACAGGAGGATCGAGATAAGAGAGAAGATGGCAAATTCTGTTTTGGACACATTCACTGTGTGTTTCCAAGAGACATAGGAGAAACTCTCCTGTAGGCAGTTGGAAACATAGTTCTGAAGCCCCTTTCTTCCAGGAAAGCCTTTTGTGATGCCTCAGAAAAGATCAGAATCGTCCACACACATTAGAGCCAGCTATGCTTATTGTAGTTGGCAAATGTGTACTTATTCCTGTTGTTGTTTGGTTAGGATTGATCTTACGCACTAGACTGTAAGAAAGCTCTGTGAGGGAAATACAGTGTGCATTGTGTATTTTGCTCACTACTGTAGTCCTCTGCACTTAGCACAGTATTCGGAGCATGGTAATCTCTCAATAAATATTCATTGAATGATAAATAAAGAAAAGACTTCAAAATAGGAGATACAGATTTGGGAATCATCAGCATATGTAAATGGAAATATTCTAGAAATATTATAAATCCATTTATTTTTTAATTAGTCCATAGCCAATATCCATCAGAATATGAGTTTTTACTTAATTATTTCCATAGCCTTTTAACATTGGGCCAATTTCAGCAATATTTAAGCAAAGTGCTTAATGTTTAAAGGGGGAATTGATAGCCTTGAGTTTTATTTCAGCCTATTTCAATGATCTTGTGTGCTACTCACATTATTTTAGAGAGTCCCGTAGTTTAGGTTTTTAAAATTATGTAATATGACAAGGAAATATTTCTAATTAATAAATTCTAAACTATAGGGATTACCTGATATGTCTAATATATCAGGATTTTCTAATATTTAATATGAAATTTACCTGCTACATCTAAATATAGTGAATTTCTTGTTTATTATTTGAAATGAAAAGTAATGGCCACTAACAGAGCTTTTGCTTACAATGATGTTAACTATGGAATAATCAGTTGTATTGAAAACAGTCACCCATTTTATAAGATGGAGTTCTGGGAAAATAGTTGTAATATTAGGCACCTGCTTTCTTCTAACTATGTAAGTATCATCTACCACACATGTAGAAATTTCCCATACTGTACTTGATTTAGAGTAAGTGCCTGGCCGTAGACATAAAGTTTTAAGTTTAGAAATAAACTCTTTCAAAATGCATGGGCCCCCACAAAGCACGGATTTTTAGAAGTGTGGTATTGTATAACAGATGGGGGTTTAATGAAGTAAAGCACAGTTTGTAACAGGTTCATTGTTTCATATGCTCTGGATCACTAAATTGGCAGGTAGAGATGAAAGGTGCATTAAAATGGACGTCCCGAAAATTGTAGAATTCCCTCAAAGGAATACAGTCTTTAATTCTGAATTATGCAGCTGATTTTAATGAATTGAAAGTCATAATGCATAACCTTTCCCTGATGCAGGAAGGAACTGTGAGCTGTGCAAGGATTACTTTTTCCGACAAGTTGGTGCAGACCCTTCAGCCATAGATGTTTGCAAACCCTGTGATTGTGATAAAGTTGGCACTAGAAACGGCAGCCTCCTTTGTGATCAGGTAAGTTCTGCTCACTACTGAAGGCAAAGGATTACTCTCTCTGCCAGAAATTTGAGAGAGATTCTACCAGTGGAATTGAAGACTCTATTTACCAGAAAGTCCTCTGTGTTTGTTTGCATTTCAAAGAGACGATTGTTTTAAGAGTGTTCCTGTGCGACTTATAGTATGTACACAATATATAGGACTACTTAGTTGGTCCTTTGCATGTAAGAAAGACCGATTTTAGTTTTAATTTTACAGATGTCAAAAAATTGGAGGGTTGGGGTTCCCAGTAAACTAGCAAGTCAATTGAGTATATGTCTTGGAATTATTGGTGAAATAATATTAATAAATGATATGAATAAACAAGGATGGTTCCTCCAAAAATTCCATAGAAGATAGTATAGCAAAAGTCACTTACACATAGATCCAAATGGAAATTATGATAACCTTGCTTCTAAGTTTCTTATTCCAACTTTCTTTCTTAAGAGTGCAATATATTTTTTTATAATTTTAAAATATTTTTGTTACCTATATCACAAATAATGATGTCTAACTACATGTACACATTTACCCTGAATTTTCAGTGTGGCTATATTTTGCTTGTCATTGAAGTCTCAACTCAAATACCGACAGACCTTTTGAGATGTCTTTGCTGACCACCCTATTACAAAACATTCTCAAATCACTGTCTCTCATCTAACCCCATGTTATTTTCATTATGGGCTTTATGAAATTAATTTATTTGTTTACATTTTCCTTCTCTCTATCCAGCATAAGCAGAATAGTTTCAATCATGTAATTAGCACCCAATAAATATTTGTTGAATAAATACTGAATGAACGAAGAGAGATTATGTCTGAACACTGATCCTATAGTCAGATTATCATTTAGAATGGTGATTATAATAATATGAGCATTATGTACAATTGCCACTTAAAGAACAGTTCTTCTCCCTGAAGAGCTAAGTTCAAGTAAGTTTGGTATATACTATTGAAAGACTGTGAACTAAACTTCTACCTCTCATAACCTCAATTATATGTTATAAGCCATATGGATTCAAGTACAGCAGATTTGTTTCTCAATTCTACAATTCAAATGTGAAAGAAATTAAAATCTGATTGTTCTGAACTCAAATTTCTATTTCAAGTTTATTTCATTCAGGTGGTGGACAATTTTGGGTGGTTCTGTGCTTGTAAATATTTAACAACTGAGTATCCAAAAAAAAAAAAAGCCTACCATAATCAAATTCATGCTACCGGTGAGATGTCACTAAACATGGAATTGAGAAGACATGTATTTAATCTGCTCTTATGAGCCAATGCAGACCCCAGCAAACTATTGGCTCTGGATCTCTTTCTCCACCTCTTGTAGGGTAGATCTAATTCTTGGGTGGACTTGTGGAAGAGTATACCATGTAAAAGCAGGATATCAGCTACAGATAGGCATTTTTTGGGTAGATGTTAGTTTTCAAGTTGGGCAAGTTATCCTCTATTCCTAGTTTTGAGAGTGTTTATCATGAATGGAGTTGAATTTTGTCAACTATTTCTGCATCAATTCTGATCATGTGATTTATTTTTAGCTTGTTAATAAGATGGATTACATTAGTTGATTTTCAGATATTGAACCAGCATTGCATTCCTTGAATTAAACCAACTTGGTCTTTGTGTATATTGCTGAATTCTATTTGCTAAAATTTTGTTAATAATTTTTCATCTATATTCATAAGAAATATTGGTTTATACTTTTCTTTTTACATACTGTGTTTGGTTTTGCTATCAGGGTAATACTTTCATAAAGGCCAGGCGCGGTGACTCACGCCTGTGATTCTAGCACTCTGGGAGGCCGAGGTGGGCAGATCATTTGAGCTCAGGAGTTTGAAACCAGCCTGAGCAAGAGCGAGACCCCGGCTCTACTAAAAATAGAAAGAAATTAATCAGACAACTAAAAACATATAGAAAAAATTAGTCGGGCATGGTGGCGCATGCCTGTAGTCCCAGCTACTCGGGAGGCTGAGGCAGGAGGATTGCTTGAGCCCAGGAGTTTGAGGTTGCTGTGAGCTAGGCTGACGCCACGGCACTCTACCAGGGCAGTAGAGTGAGACTCTGTCTCAAAAAAAAAATACTTCATAAAATGAATTAGGGGGTCTTCCTTCCTTTTTGTTTTCTGTAAGAGGCATAGAACTGTTGCTAATTACTTTTTAAAGGTTTAGTAGAATTCCCCAATAAAATTATAATATCTGGAATTTCTTTGGAGAAAGAATTTATAATAAATTCAAAACAAAACTTTAAAAATATATATACAAAAAGAAGAAGAAATCAGAGTGATATTGACATCATTAGGAATTAATTTTTCAAGAAAGTAATTCAGAATTACCTTAAAAATTCCAAGGGAAGACATTTTGAATAACTGAATACCCAGTTCTAACCAAACTATCACTCTAATATAAGGTTAAGACTCTTTTTGTACTGATAAATGGTCACTTATAACTCCATATTAAAATACTTAATATACAAAATGAAAAAGGAATGTAAGATAGAGGACAACATTGAGCACAAGAAGTGACAAATAATTATGATCCAAAAAAGTAAATATGTCAAAATATATTTTAAAAGTATCCATTGGTATTTATGATCCTGAAGAATATTATCCTTAAGTAGGTTTTTAATAGTTAGATTTTATTCTTTTAAGATCAAATAACAATTTTTTTGTTTTGTACCTAATAATATTTATATAACCATAATGTTGTCAGCTTTGTTTTTATTGGCTATGAAATTCAACCCAGAGACAAAGAGGACAAGACATAATGGCTATAAGATGAAAGGTAAATACTCTAAAATTGAGCATCTATACATAGAAGGATATAAATTTGGAGATAAAGAATAAAACAGAGAAATAGAAGATGTTGAAAATGCATTAATATCTCTAACTTTCAAGTAGAAAGTCAATAGCTATTATTAGGTATGTTATTTAGAGTTATACAAATAACAAGTAGAGAGCTGAAAATAATAATATAACCAAATATTTCCATGAGAAACTGGATGCTTTTCCCCTAAGAATGGGAACAGGACAACAATGTCCTCTGACCACTGCTATTCAACATTGTACTGCAAGTTCTAGCCAGGGAAATTAAGCAAGAAAATTAAATAAAAGACATTCAGGTTGCAAAAGAAGTAAAACTATCTGTATTTGCATATGACATGATCCCATAGACATAAAGTCCTAAGGAATTCATTTTAAAAACTATTAAACTAATAAATAAGTTCAGAAAGCTTGCAGAATACAAGATCAATACACAGAAATCAATTATATTTTTACATACTTACAATGAACAATCTAAAAATAAAATTAAGAAAACTTCATTTAAAAATAGCATCAAAAGAATAAAATATTTAGGAATAAATTGAATAGAAGAAGTGTAAAACTTATATTCTGAGAACTAAAAAACATGTTGAAAGAAATTAAAGATGACCCAAATATAATAAAAGGAAAGACATCCAATGCTCATGTATCAAAACACTTGTTATTAATATGCCAGCACTCTCCTAATTAATTTACAGATTTAATGCAATCTTTATTAAAAGCCCAAGTAGCTTCTTTACAGACATTAACAAGATGATCCTAAAATTTACATGAAATTCAAGTGACTCAAAATGTCCAAAACAAACTTGAAGAAGAACAGAATTGGAAGACTTGCCCTTCCTAATTTTAAAATTTACTATAATGTTGCAATAATCAAGATAGTGTGGTACTGGTATAAAGATAGACATATAGATCACTGAAATAGAATTGAAAGTCTAGAAATAAATCCTCACATTTACAGTCAATTGATTTTTGACAAGAATGCCAAGACAATTCAATGGAGAATGTGTAGTCTTTTTAACAAATGGTACTGGGACTACCATGTATCCATATATAAAAAATAAAGCTGGACTCCTACCTCACACCATATATAAAAAATATTAACTTGAAATGGAACAAAGAACTGAATGTAAGAGCTAAAACTATAAAACTCTTAGAATAAAATGTAGACGTAAAATCTTCATATCCTTGTATTAGCCAATGGCTTTTTAGATATGACACCAAAAATATAAGCAACAAAAGAAAAATGTATAAATTGGACTTCATTAAAGTTAGAAGCATTTGTGTTTTAAAAGATACAATCAAGAAAGTGAAGAAACAACCTAAAGAATTATTTGTAAAGCATATAATAAATAAATATAATAATAAAATATTTACAAAGCATATATATCTGATAAGAGACTTGTCTCTAATGCAGATGAAGGATATTTATGATTCAATAATAAAAAGACAACTCAATGAAAAAATGGGTAAAGAATCTGAGTAGATATTTCTCCTAGGAAGATATGCAAATGATCAAAAAGCACATGAAAGATGCCAGATATCATTTGTCATTAGGGAAACGCAAATCAAAACCACAGTGGGATCCTACTTCACACCCAGTAGGATGGTTATAACTAAAACACAGAAACAAGAGTTGGTGAGAATGTAGAGAAACTGGAACTCCCATAGACTGCTGATGAGACTGTAAAATGTGCACCTACTTTGGAGAACAGTCTGGTGTTCTTCAAAATATTAAACATAGAGTTACCATATGACCCAGAAGTTTTACTCCTCAGTGGATAGCATATATATTCATGAAATGTTGTGAATGTCATAGCCACATCATTCGCAATAGTCAAAATGTAGAAACAAACTGTCCGTCAACTCATGTGTAAATAAATAAGATATAGTACAACCACACAATGGAATATTATTCTGCAGTAAAAAGAGAAGTCCTGGTACATGCTACAACATGTACTTAAGTCTTAGAAAGGAGAGTAGGGAAGGAAGGGACAAAGAAGCGAGAAAGCTTTTTTGTTGTTGTTAACATGTTTCTGTACGTTGATAATTTTCCATATGCAAAAATATAGCTTAGAATCCATAAAAGGAAAGACATACTTTAAAATATTAACATTTCTCTTTGTTTTAAAAGCATTTTTCCTTCTTTAAAAGCTTTTTCTTTACAGATCTGCTTTGTTGACTATAGTCTGAAAAACAACAAAGAGAATTTTCATTAAATCGGATACATAGCCAGAGAATGTAATATGAATGTAAATAAAAATGATAGAACTCTCTTGTGATCTTAAAACCTCCACATTATCTATCTCTAAATTTCAGTCATGTTTTGCCTTAATTTTTATTTTTTCTCATGCTCGCAAGTACAAAGTATATAGGCTGTTATGTGTGGAAATATTTTGTCACATACACCTTGTCTGAATAATGTTATAAAAGATTTCTAAAAATGTTTACTGTCATTATCAATGGGATAACAGAATACACACTAAAAAAGTTGTCAACAATGTCAGAATTATAAACTGTAAAGTTGAATTCAAGGACACTTTTAAAATTCATGCAATTGCAATCCTTAATAATATTAGGGAGCATACAAGGAAATTAGGCAGTAGTTCAAGTCTTATTTTGTTATAATAACTTAGGAATCAAGCCAGCCCCAAATGGCCTGAGTGACTGTGTCATGTGCTCTGTGTTCTGGAAGGGAACTTTCCCTTTGGCACTTGTCATTTGAAACTCAATCCAATCTCATAAGATATGGCATGTCTGCTTTATTCTTCCATAAGAATGTTGTAATTCTTCCTCATGCGAATGCCAAGATCTTGAGAATGGCATGAAGTAATGCTCTGAGTCACAGATCCCAAAAATACCGATGCCAAAGTCAAGACAGAACATCTAAAGTGCAATAATAATATTAACATTAATAAGGAGAGAAGAAAATGGACAGTAATAATTATTGTTGAGGAGTTATTAATATGGAGTCCTTACATCCCTAGGGCTACTGTGTGAGTGTACAATTTGTGTAAATTAGAGTAGAAAACAATTGTGTCATGCAATTGTCTGTCTCTGTATTTTTCTTTTGTCTCTGTATTTTTGAGGGTGAGAACTTTCAGTAGTTTCATTAAATCCAAAAAGGGTACATGAGCCAAAAAAGATGATAATTCAATGCACTGTGTAAAAGAAATCCATTTATCTTATGAGCAGTCTTGGTTATGAGTACAGGTAGTGTACTCACATGTAATGTGAGTTTTGTACAGTACCACTGCACTTCCATCGTATTTCCTTGAACTCAGTGCATGGCTTACTTGACATGTGTCCTGAGTTGGAGGATGACTGTCCTTTCCCTTCTCCTCATCTAGTGTGACTTAAGTCCAGATGAACCAGATGGAGTCCCAGGCATAGATGATGCTTTTTCTGTACCTTGTGGTATCTGGAGAGGGTCTTTGAACGCACATCTAAAGTGCATATATCTAGAGATACCAGTCTACTCCTGACCCAAGGTAGGAGTAATCTGTCTGGCACCACCTTGCCCTCCCCAGACGCTGCCATCCACACATTTGCTGGTGTTCCTGGAGTGCCTGCTATAGCCACCTCCACAGGTGATGCTCATAAGGTAAGGAGATTCCAGTGAAAGTCCCTAGCATATGGCCTGACTCATGTGAAAGACCTGCAATAAATATTGTCTGAGTGCTTTCCTGCTTGGGAGTTTCTCCATCCCTGCTGCCTTCTCTCCCTCTTACTTTGCTGTGTTCTTGGATAGAGCTGAGGAAGCCATGAGAGTTTGGCCACGACAGTCAATATGGAAGTTGTCAGCTGGAGCAATGCTTTTCAAACTTTTAATGTGCATGTGACTTTCCCAGGTATCTTTTTACAAGGCAGATTCTGATTCAGGAAGTTTGGGGATTGGGAGTGAGATTCTATACTCTGAAAGTACCCAGGGTATGTGATTGCTGCTGGTCTATGGACTACTTTTTAATAATCAAGGATTATTGTCAAAACTGTATAGATGAAAGAAGCTGAATGTAGATGAGAGGTGTGAGTATGTACTTGTGCACATGTGTATACACTTGGTCAGGAGTGTGTTCACTTTGTTCCATCCTCTGAATCCCGTCTTAAAAGCAAATGTTTTCCTAAGTTTTCCAAACCACTGAGCCTCTCTTAAATTAGGGTTGAGTTGTACCCTAAGCCGTATCTTCAGAATTAGAGGATTTAACCTAAGCCTTTTAAAAAAGTGGAAATAGAAGACAATAAATAAGAGAATCAAAAAGTTGGTTGAAAACTGAAAATATTGTTATAATTATATAAAAAGAGAGAAGAATGGTTGATTGTAATGCTCCATAAGGCATCGATAATCAATAGAGTGCTGTAGTAACACCAGAATAGAAAGCAATGACTAAGAGACATTTTAAAAATAGAGTAATAAGGAAGGAGACTGGGGTTGAAATGAGTTAGATGAAATGAAAAGGCATCAATGAAGGAGTATTTTTAGGCCCAACCCATGGAAGATGGAATCATAAGGAATAGGGACCCTACTCATGAAAATTGATTGTTCTGCCAGAGTGGTAATTTTCATGGAAATACATTAAAATTTTGAGCAGAATATACTTTCTCTGCATAATGTACCACTGTCTACAGTTCATCAATACTTTCTCATCTGCTCTGAACTAGGTGTTTGTCATTAATTACTGCAAGATGTCCAAAAGTCACCATGTGAATTTTCCAGAAATATATTACCTTATATTTTGTATAACTCAAATACTTAATGTACATATAGAAGGGATAGAAGTAATGCATATGTTTCCTTAGCATGAGTTTCTTAGTTCCTGTGAGCAACTTGTCCCCGAATAGTATGATGTATGGATATTGCCTCCAAGCATCAAAGTGGTGAGGCGTATGCAAGGTAGGGGGTTTTCCCAGAGTTTAAATAGAGACGTGAAGGTCTGGGTACAAGCTGTGTGGTCTCTCCTTTAGAGAATTAGGAGAGATGGATTGTAGTATTTTTTATGCCATTGGTAAACTGAACACTAACTGATTGTCCTCAGAATGTAGAGGGCGAGATTCACAAGGGAAGGCACAAAGGTTCTGGGGTATAAATGAGAAAAGAAGGGAAAAATGAATCTTGGCTTAATAGGAAAGCTAGAATTAAGGGAGTTATCCAAGAATCAGGGTTGTCACAAACTGCCTGGAAGTTAAATAGGAGGACTTGGAACTGAGGTGAGGTTCTCAGCCTCAGCTTACGTTGAGCTCCACATGTTTGGAGACATTTGACATCTTCTTGGGAACAAACTTATCCTAAGGGCCAAATAATAATACCTCAGGTATTGAAGGCTAGATTAAAGAGCCCTGACAGCATTGGCAGAAGCATTAGGCAGTGATTGGATGCTGGAAGAATTGAGTTAACCGGTACGTGTAAGATAACGTGATACAAACCCCATTACACTGCTACCGATAGCAATGCAGCTAAAATAGGCTAAACAGATGTAACAAACCCCCAAATGTCTAGTGGCCCAAACAATGTGGAAGTTCATTTCTTGCTCACATACCTCTCCAAGGCAGCTGTTCCTAGTTGTTTGGTGGCTCTCTTCTATATGACAATTCAGGACACAGGCTCCTTCTGTTGCCTGGCTCTGCCTGCCACTGGGAAAGGAAAGGACAATATGGAAAAAATAAAAATAATAATAATAAAAAAAGAAACCTCGTACTTTTTAAAAGCTTTGGTCCGAAAAAGGCACATATCTCTTTTGCTATTGTTCTACTGGTGACGGCTAGTTACAAGGCCATTAGTTACATGGAGGGCTGGAAAAATATAGTCCCTGGCTGGGTAGCCACTTCCCAGCTACGGTTGTATCCTGTGGAAGGGGGCATGGGGTTGGTGGGGAGCCTGCCATCTCTGCTTAATGCTTATGTGACAGAAGGTGTAAGTGAGAGAGGCATTCTCTTCTACACACAGAACAGAGTAGCTTCTGTCTAATGAGGACCTCTGAGAATAGAGTAACTCATCAGAATCTTGGGGTTGCCAGGCCATTAATATTGGTGGCGGTGACTGCTTCGAAGTAGACCCTGTAATAGTGGCAGAGTCACCTGTGGAAGCACAATACCATAGCAGCTCTTATCAGCAAAAAAGAAGTGGTTGTGGGAGAAGAAACAGCTTGCATGCAAAACGAAAAGACTTGTTTGTGAGCACATGTGTGAGAGAGGCCCCAGGGAAAAGGAAATGAGAAAACAATCACTTCCCCCCCTAGGTGTTCCCAGAGGAGTGGGCTAGGAGGGGAATTAAACATAAAGAGCATTCATTGTGTAGAGGATGCTTAGGGAGCATAGATTTGGAAGTAATTTCAAAATATGAGTATTTTAAGACTTTTGGCAAGAGCAGCCACTATAAGCTGTATATAATTTCTTGAGGTTATGATTAAAGGGTGAAAATACCTTTTGTGTAGATAGGTAAGTAGATATATATAGATAGATACGAGAATAGCGAGTTTATTTAAAAAATCAGTGACTACATCATAGTAACCCTTTGTACGTGCTTTTTGATGATACTAACTTGTTCAGGAACAGAATATAGTCCGCAGTCAGCCTCTCCCTTCCCTGGCCTCCAAAACCAATGTGCTGGTCATTTCCAAAGGAAGGTGCATCTCCAGTCAAGGAGAAGCGGTGACAAGGGCGCTAGGTTCCCTGGTATTCTCCAGGAGTGAGGAATGGTCTCAGCTCCAAAGGACCTGGTCTCCACTTTGCCCTACCTTGCTGTTTTGGTGCCGTGTACGAGAATACCACATTCTGAAGTGTGTAAGGCAGGTGGGCGTATTGCAAAGAACGCATGAGGATGGAAACTAGTCTGTAAGATTCTCATAGGTCCATTTGTTTCACATTTGTCATGTGCAAAGAAATACGCCAAGCATTTTAATCAATCAATTCAGTCCTTACCAAAGTTGGTAAAGTAGTTATTAAGTTATCCACAGTATAGTTGGGGACACTGAGCTTCATCGAAATTAAGTAAGATCATACAGGCGATAAGGAGGTAGCGCAGAAATTCGGAGCTTGTATTGTTTATTTCTAAAACCTAAGATCAACTTGAGATTAGAGACATGGGGTTCTGACTTAAATACATGTTCCCAGCACTGTGCAGAGTGCCTGGCACAGAAAAGGAGCCTCATGCTACAGCTTACACTATCCAAAAGCAGGAAGGAAATAAACTCATTTGTTTGTGGATCATTATACCAAATCCTATTAATTTAATCCTAAATATTAAACAAAATTCCTAAATATTTAGGAAATAACAATGTTTACATAATTGAATGGCAAATTAATTTCTTGGAACCAATACAGTCCTCAAATGGAAATTTGGTTGATATTAAAGAATTAACATACCTCCCTTAGTGCTTAATGTACCAAGGATCCAGCTTATTATCTTATATGTAACCTAGGACATTTGAATATTTTGTAAAGATATTTTTTAAAAGTTGATTTATTCATTTTCTTTATCATCTCAATGGACACCTGCTTCTGAAAATATATTTGGAACATAAGTTTTCACTTGTTTAATTAATTAACACTATAGCAAGCAGGCATTCCCCTGGGTAAGCACATAGCAACTTTAATCACTTTTACTAAAATAAAACAAAAAAAGTAGTTAAACCACATAGTTAACTTTCCTAAAAGTGTATTTTTATACAACATTAACTATAGATATGGAAGATACATTTATTCATGTTGGAAATAAATGCTACCTTGAGATCTTTCATTTTGATAAAGTCAAAACACCATCTTGTTAATAACTACTACATTAATTTCGCAGCAAATTACAATAAGACCATACTGTATAGTTGTGCCATTCAGATGACATTTATGAAATTCTCTAATTTAACATGGTGACATATATTACATGCATCTTTTATAAGTTATAGCTTATAATCTCTGAGCGAAATAGATGTAAACGAGCCAAAAAAAAAAAAAAAAGAAAGAAAGAAAGAATGATGCAATATGAAATTATATCCCTTTGAAAACTAGAAGGACTATAATTACATTGCTTCCTCTTAAAACCTTTCAACTATGTAACTGTAACCATTGCTGGGAACAGCAGTATGTGGGGAACCTCTTTACATCTTTTCCATCTTGAACACTCAAAAGACTGAGAAAAAATGTATCCCATCCCTACTCTCGCTTTATTTGAACATACTTCAGAATTTTACCTTTTTGCACACTCCTTAGAGATTATGGTGGAGTAGTTTAGAAAGCAGTTTCTTGGAAATGCGTTTTGGAGGGGGAGGGGTGCTATAAAAATATAGCAGCCTGATAAATGATGGGCATTGTAGAATAGAAAAGAAAAGACATCTTGGTTTTACACCAATGTAGAAGCTTTTCTTCTCAAATGAATATTTTTGACAGCTGAGCAAGATGATAAACAGCAGTATCACAAAACACTTAAATGGAATCAAGTATTATGATGTACATTATTCACCTGGCATTCTCCAATTTGTGACATTTATATGTGGCAGAACCCACTGCAGATTTATTTATTTTTGAAGTGGAATGAGTACCTTGCAAAGAGGTAGCCTGTTACATTAATGTGGACTTTTCTTCTTTTGAGAGGCAGAAGCTTAAGGAAAGAAGTCATTGTATCTATACTAGTAATATGCAGCAATTCTCTGGATCCACATCTTAGGGCTGAGTAAGGTCCTAGCAGGTAGAATATACTGTGTTAATATAGACAAATAAATACAGATATAAATATATATGTATTTTTCCTTATAAGCACCAGTGGTACTGCAAATGATTAGATATTTCATAAATGCCTTTTTATAAAAGATATTACTAAAAACCAGTCTATTTATAGAACTTATATTCAGATGTTTAGTAGTATAAATACTCTGATATTGGTTCAGTTTGGAAAGGTTTTGTTTCTTTGATGATCAGTGATAGACCTACATTTGATGAGATACATGATTAAGGTGAAAAAAGAGGAAGACTGACAGGAAATTGATTGGCTTAGTGCAGTGGCAGAATAGGTGTCAGTATTACAGCAATAGTTCTCAAATGTTAGTGTTCACAAGAATCACCAACGGAACTTTTTAAAAAGGAAGATTCCTGGCCTTGACCTTTATGGACTTTTAACTCTTTAGATTTGCAATGTTTGGTTGTAGACAATCAAAAGACTCAACTTCAGAATACACACTATATATATGTGAATGTAGATTTGTATATACAAACTTTGTTTTGGTATTTAAAAGGGGCATGCATGTTTGATTAAGTCAAAAATTTAAGAAATCATGAATGTGTAGTTTTTTTTTTTTACTTGAATGGAGAAGAATTTGGGGTAAATATTCTCTAAAAGGCTATTCAAGGACCCATAACTAACTCTACAAAAAGTGAGTAGAAATTGTGATTTCTATAACACCTATAATTGATAATATCTCCTAAACACATTTCAATTTTTTAGCAATAAATTTGAAGTAATTCATTCAGTTACTAAAAAAACATTATGGGGATGCTACTGTGTGCCAGGCACTGTGTTAGCCAAGGTATATAAAATAGTGAATAAACAAAACACTCAGGAATTGTTAAATTTAACCTCAAAATGCATCGTTTATTAGTGTTATTTTTAAATGAACTGTGTAAAGATTTAATTTTTTCATTGCCAATGATAAACCCATCCTAAAAGTCAAAGAACTCATAATGGATGGGACAAATAGAAAATATGGAGATGGTAGATTTAAACCTAGCCATATCAATAATCATGCTAAATTTATATGTTCTAAATACTCCACTTACAAGTCAGAGATTAGAAGATTGTTTAAAAAAGTAAAAGCCTACAAATAGACTGTGTGTTGCATATAGGAAATACATTTCAAGAATGAGACAAATACGTTAGAAGTAAAGGTTGGTAAAAGATTTATGTAAACACTGTTCATAAGAAAGCTGGCATGACTTTATTATTATCAGAAAATACAGATTTTTTTAGAGTAAAAGTATGACCCAGGACAAAGAAAGTAATTTCATATTGCAAAAGGGGTCATTCTATCAATAGGATATAACAATTCTTAATATTTGTGTACCACCAACAGAGGTTCAAAATATACAAAGCAAAAACTGATATAACTAAAGGAAAAATGAAAAAATCCACAATGATAGGCAAAAATGTCAATACCCTTCTCTCAATATTTAATAGAGACAACTGATAGGAAATCAATAAGTATATAGATTGGAAAAACATTGTCAACCAACTCGACCTGATTGACATTTATAGAACACTCAACCCAACAACAGCAGACGTTAGCTACTTTTCAGTTCTACACAAAACATTTTCCAATATAGACCAAACTCTGGGCCATAAAACAAGCCTGGATAGATTTAAAAAGATTCAGGTCATATAAAGTATATTATCTGGCTATCATTAAGTTAAAAATCAATCGCAAAATAATCTCTTGGGTTATCCCTAAATATTTGGAAACTAAGTGACATAATACTAAATAACCCAGGGGTCAAAGAGGAAATCAAAACAGAAATTAGAAAGCATTCTAAACAGAATGAAAATGAAAGCACAACCTAACAAAATTGTGGAATACCAGTGCCTATATTAGAAGAAAGAGTTCAAAGAAAGATCTTGTACTTTATGAAAATAGAAAAAAAAGAGATAAGACCCAAGCCAGGCTAATGAAAAGTTATTTCTGGGTATCTGGATAGAGCTCATAGGGAGGATGCTTTTTTCCTCTTTGTTCAGGTGGCTAAAAGCGTATAAGACCAACATTGTGATTCAGGCAAGACCAAAACTTACAAGACCAAGAATATGTTTTATGCCTTGATAAATGGGAGAATTTCTATGGCTTGAAGTATGAATATATATTTGCTTATTATGAGAGACAGTAATTGTACCACACTATCTGTTTTTTTCCTTCTACATTAGTAATAGAAATCTCAATATTAAATGACCACATGATCATAGAGAATAAGTAACATTTCTTAGCTTCATTGGCAGCTAAGTATAGAAATGTGATTTCAGTTCTGATCAATGCCATTGTATCTATTAAGTTTTGCTACTTAAGTTAGTGGCTTAAAACAATTAAAACTGCTTATTTAGTTCATAAAACTATGGTTTGGCTCAGTGCCAGTCTGCACTGGCTTGTCTGACCTCCTCCGGACTCTCGTTTGTCTGTGGTTAGCTAGCTGGCTCAGGTGGTAGTTAGATGACCTAGGATGGCCTTGCTCACCTATCTGGTGCTTGGCAAGCAGGCTGTTCACTCGGGTGATAGGAGCAACTATCAGCTGGAGCACCTTGATTCTCTTCCACGTGTCCTATAATCTTCCAACAGCATAGCACAGGCTTGTTCACAAGGTGATCTGAGAGTTTCAAGCCCAGCAAGAGAGAACGAACTCTACATTTTCAAGCCTCTGCCTGCATTATGTTTGCTAATATTTAGCCAAAGAAAATCAGTAGGTCAACCTACAGTTAGAGTGGAAGGATTCTACCAAAGAGCATAGAAACAGCAAATGTTGTGTTTGACTTTTTGAAAGTCTTTTTCTAAAGGGAGAGGGAATGCCCTTCTTTCTTTCTACTGCTTGCTTGACAAGAGTTGGTCTTAGAGTGTGAGTAGATTTGCATTTTCTCACATTAACAAAGGAGAATCTACAGCTGAGTTGTACAGAATTTTCAGGTGAATTTTGAGAAATCGACTAACGTTAATGTTTTGTAAAATGATAGTGCCTTATATCATTTTATTTTTAAACCACATTTTAAGATATAGCTAATATAGAGAAATTATAATCAATATGTGCCATACAGACTTTCAAATTAGTGAAAAAGCAGTAAAATTGTTATCTTCTTTAATTTGTGGCAGAGTTGTTCATATGAAGAGAATTGCTCATATTGATGAAAATACCTTGATAAGGCTTAGGTATTG
>RJWJ010021661.1:0-27662 GCA_004363605.1 Indri indri | reverse complement strand
GAGTAGCTGGGACTACAGGCATGCGCCACCATGCCCGGCTAATTTTTTCTATATATATTTTTAGCTGTCCAATTAATTTCTTTCTATTTTTTGGTAGAGACGGGGTCTCGCTCTCGCTCAGACTGGTCTCGAACTCCTGAGCTCAGAACGATCCACCCACCTCGGCCTCCCAGAGTGCTAGGATTACAGGCGTGAGCCACCGTGCCCGGCCTACTAATGGAAATTTATAAGGGCTTGTGAATATCCCATGGGCCTTTGAAAAGAAGGTTTTTCTCTGTTAGTGTATAGAGTTTGGTATATGCCAGTTAGATTTTATTACCTCTTATCATTTAGGTCTTTTATATCCTCACTTAGTTTTGCCCTCCTGCATTTTAATGGACCAAAAGCCATAAAGTCCTCTAATATCATGTGTTATTTCTCTTTGCATTCTTGTACTTTTTAATGAATATTGATGCTGCATTGTTTGTGTACTCAGGGAGAAAGCCAGACCACTGACTAAAGTTTAGTGAATCTGGACAATCTTGTTTCCCAGCTGTTGGAGGATACCTCATTCTAGGTCCAACATTATATATACATGGAGGAAAAAGTATCCCTTTTCAAAACTGGAGCTTGTTCAGTTTTACCCTAAATTGAATAGTAATGTTTTTCTTTAACCTGAGTGAATGTTTCTATTTCTCACTTATTACACAGGTAATTCTGACTCGAAGGACAGAAGAGGTGAGCCACTCACCTTATATCTGTTGTCTCTTTTACACCGTGTATGGTATTCATCTGTGTTTCCTCTGCTTACAGTCTGTGGTAACCTTGTGCGTCTGTGGCTGTGTTGTTTGTTTACTTTCCCTTAAGTTGATTCCATATTAACCTCATACAGAAAAGGAGTAGAAATAAGTACTGTATTTAATGTTTTTAAATATAGATTATGGATTCTAACAGCTATGATCTATTTTAACAAGCAGTAAAATAACTATATCTTACTTTGTCATGTCACCTTGTTAATCCTGCCTTTGGTGATATCAGGCTATAATTTTTATACCATAGGTCATTTCTGATTTCTAGGCCACAGTTAACATTTAAACATTCTGGCTTTGTGTTGTCTTTCTCCTAGTCTATAAAATGTGGACCCTTTGTGGCTTTATATGGCTTTCATGGATTTTCAGCCCTCTTGTGTAAAGTCCCTGTAGCCTGAGATGCTGTGTCTGTGGTTCAAGCTAGACTGCTGAATCCCTGGTCATCAGAGAGCAGGAGGACCTGGATACTCAAGTGCAGAAGTATGGCACATTTTGCCTAAGACAACAGTAAGGCTGCCATCAAAAGGCATGAGAGAAAGAGATCATTCAGTATTCTAAGAAATGATCGTTACATTTGAGTTTGGAAAATGTTACTGTATGAAGCAGGTTTTTTTTTATCATGATTTTCTATTTTATGAAATCAAACTTTTTGAGATTTTTTTTCTGACTACATTATTTAACTATGTACAAATTTCCCTGTGTAATTAAGTAATGGAACATTTGGAGGCTTATGAAGGCCCACTAATTAGGGAGCATTTGAGTCAGAAAAGTGGGTACTCTGTAATGTCCATCTGCCACTATATTTGGTGAGAAATAGTGAGGTGTTACCATACTGTATACAGATTTCTCTTACTTTCCTAAACTCAGCAACCAAACATGGGATTAATGCGGTGTCCTTGCTATACAGATTCACTTACTATCACTATCAGATGTGTAGAACTTAATAGGTTTATATTGCAATAGATGCTTATATTTGCTCCCTAAACTGCTCTTTTAACCAGTCCTACAATAAAATCAAAAGTCAAAGTGGTAGGCTTTAAGATCTGTTGATTCCTTCCTCTACTTAGTGTATGTTTTAATAATATTCAACCCTTTTCTTATCCCAGATATTATACCTCTTTTACCTAGCTGATATTTAAGTAGTTTCCATATTGTGATTAAAAAAAATAAAATTACCTGAATAATCTAGATTATTGCTAATGACATATGAAAAGTTCATTAATATAATAAATCTCAGTTTTAAGTCAGAAGATAATTTTGTATAATTCCCTTGGCCAAACAGGGAACTGAAGAGGCATATATATTCTAGAGTCACATGTGTAATAACAATTTTATCAGAGCAGATCTTTAGAAGTATTGTAAATTTGGATATCACATTCTAATTTTAAAGCCAAATGCTTTTTGAGACACGAGTCAACTGTTTGGAAATATGTGTATTATAATGTGTTTGATAAGCAAATTATGTCCTATGCAGATGAATTAAGGGTTACAAGTTTTTCTGCACTGGCCTTTGGGGTGCTTTTGAACACCGGTGGTTGGTGTTTCAATTGTCAAAGCAGGAAAGAATAAAACGAGAGGGTGGGAGACGCAGGCAACTCTTCTTCCTCTTTTGAAGTCCAAGAAACTGGTTGTTTTCTTGTTTTTGTTCGTTTGTTTGTTTTTTCTTTTTTTGGAGACTGGGTCTCCCTCTGTTGCCTGGGCTACAGTGCAGTGGTATCGTCATAGCTTACTGCAACCTCAAACTCCTGATCTCAAGCAATCCTCCTCCCTCAGCTTCCCAAATAGCTGGAACTATAGGCGTGCCCCACCATGCCCGGCTAATTTTTTCTGTTTTTCGTAGAGGTGGGGTCTCGCTCTTGGTCAGGATGGTCTTGAACTCCTGACCTCAAGCAATCCTCCTGCCTCAGACTCGGCAGAGTGCTAAGATTACAAGTGTAAGCTACGGTGCTGGGCCCTTGTACCTTTTAAGCAAAATTCTGCATAAATCCATCTCATCCTACTTTCCTACTTTTTATTGTAGTAGTATAATTTGATTCCTTTTTTTCTTTTTTTGATAATGGGATTTTCATGTGAAGACCTTATAACTGGTATTTATTAAATAGCAAGAACACAGGATAAAGCTGGTTCTAATCATACTTTAAAAATATTTTAGATGTAATCATTTATATAACTGCTTTTTTAAAAATCAGAAAATAGTATATTTGTAAAGAAGGAGTCCTTGAGACTAGAGTTCTAGAACCAGTCAGGATCTAAGTATTCTGCTGAACCCCAGAGACTCCTTAATGTTTCTCAGCTCTCGTTTCAGATCATCTAGATCTGCTCCCTATGGCTTTCTCCTTCAATACTTTGCTAGAGTTAAGAGTCTAGAAAGGGTTGACATTCTTGTTTAAAGAGGTATCTTTGGATTATCAAAGTAAGCAGGATTATTGTGAACTCCATTTTTGATAGCTTTCCTTAACACCTTTAATAATACATTCAGTGCCTGTTAGATGCCAAGGATTCCAGAAAAAAAAAAAATTGCTTCCTGTCTCAGGAAACATGTGAACACCAGGTATCAAAGTTCATTCAGTACATGCTGCTGGGTATACCACACAAAGTGCTAAAAGAGCTCAGAAGACTTATTGCACCTGGGGGAATGGGAAGGAGGCACAGAGATGAGCTTTGAACAGTTTAAATTAAAATAGTAAATGGGGGAAGGAGGACACACCAGATAGGGCAAGAGCAAAGAGGCATGAAAGAGCAAGTTGTGTGTTTCAAGAACTGTTCACAGTTGATGTACGTAAGGTGGGGAGTGGGTTTTAGAAAGATAATTCCAGAAGCCTTAGAGAAGATAGGTGGGTAATAGAAATTAAGGTTTCTAAGCCTGGCATGGTAGTTTGTGCCTATAATCCCGATGATTTGGGAGGCTGAGGTGGAAGGATCACTTGAGGCCAGGAGTTTGGGGCTGCAGTGAGCTATGATCACTGTACTCCAGCCTGGGGACAGAGGGAGACCCTGTCTCTTAAAAAAATAAAAAATAGTAAAGTTTCTGAATGGTAATTTGGCCCAAGACAACAGTGATTGGGCTCAGCCCAGTGGTTTGTGCCCTAGAGGCAACCTGATAACTTGCTGTTTTTAGAGCTAGTTGGAAGCACTTAAAACAGCATTACAACTCTGCCTTTGAGAGTTGATAGAGACTACTGCGTAAAGTGTAGAGAAGAGATAAATATATGAGTGTGAGGAATTATGGCATTTACTTCACTACTTCTGTAGTTGACCAGAGTGCGTCTTAAGTCCTTAGATTACTTGCCTATTTACATATGAGCCCTTAGATTGATATGACCTTTTGTTTTCTTGGACATCTATTGTTCTAGAACCCCATTTTAGTGTTTTGAAATGACTGCTGCCAGGCCTGAGTCTAGGAGGTAAAACTTTGCCAGAATGGAAGTTGGGGCGGAATGGGTAGGCAGTGTGGAATGGACCAGTGTGCCTGCCTTGCTTGTACCAGCCTGTGTTGTGCAAGCCCAGCTCTTCAGAGGACCCAGACTCAGACAGTCCTGAGCATGAGAAGGCCATGAATCTGTACAGTTTGGGAGGAACCCTAGGAAGGTGACTTGATCCTGAGCTTATCTCCAAGTCTAAGATTTGATATGGGGAGCTGTAAATTCTCTCTCATTTCCTTAGTAGATCTAAGTCTCCTTCCCTCACAGAGACCTGGGGACATCTTTGCTATCTGTATTGCCTTCTGACCATGTAAAAACATGAGTGTTATTTTGATGTCAAGAGGTAAAATCTGGCTTTCATGATGGTGGACTGTTCTGGCCTGAAAGGTTGTAAGAGCAAAAGTGTCACTGGTCCTATAATTTATGGATAGTCTGGAGAATACTGTTAACTTTGTTTTCTTGCTTTAGATTTGCAGCTGTGTAATCATGGGCAAGTTATTTAATCTTTGCTTAGTTTCCTTATCTGTAAAATAGGTTTAATAATGGTGTATCTACCTTAGGGTTGTTAGGATAATTACATGATATAATATGGGATTGTGCTTTGCTCTGTTCTTGCCTTATGTTACTGTTTAAATATATGTTTAAATATTAACTAATAATTTTTTTTTTTTTTTTTTTTTGAGACAGAGTCTCACTCTCTTGCCTGGGGCGAGTGCTGTGGCGTCGGCCTAGCTCACAGCAACCTCAAACTCCTGGGCTGGAGCAATCCTACTGTCTCAGCCTCCCGAGTAGCTGGGCCTACAGGCATGTGCCACCATGCCCGGCTAATTTTTTTCTCTATATATTTTTAGCTGTCCAATTAATTTCTTTCTATTTTTGGTAGAGACGGGGTCTCGCTCTTGCTCAGGCTGGTCTCGAACTCCTGAGCTCAGAACGATCCGCCTGCCTCGGCCTCCCAGAGTGCTAGGATTACAGGCGTGAGCCACCGCACCCGGCCTTACCTAATAATTTTTATTAATTCATAAGTTATCCGGATAGCTACCTCCCCTCCTTTCTCTATTGCTTGTAGTTGTCAACTCTCCTAGTGGTCATGAACAATACTGCACTCTTCCTTGCCCTTTCTGATACTCCATTGATTCATTCATGCAGGACCTTTCCTGACTACCTCATCTTAAATAGAACCCCTCATTATCTTTTTCACTCTTATTTTTCTTCATGGCACTTACCTCTACCTGTATTATACATTTCTTATGTATTGTCCTGTCTCCACTGGAGTATAAGCTTCATATGGGCAAAGATGCTGCATCCTCAGGACCTGCTTGGCACAAGTAGTCACTCAGTATATATTTATGGAATGAAATAATAAATATTGAGCTTAGGGATATGGGGGGCGGTGGCCTTGAATCCTGGCTTCAAAATTTATCATTTAATGGACATGTAACACTGACCTTAATCCAATGTGATAAGGGTTGTAGCAGAGTAGTTACATAGCATTATGAAAGTAGCAATTGATTTCATTAAAGGGAGCAATCAGAGAAAGATTTACCCAAAAAAAGGTGATATTTGAGCTAGAATTGTGTTAGAGGAGAGGTAGTAACTACATTCTAGATTAGGGGTTGGCAAACTTTTTTTATCAAGGGCCAGATAATAAATAATTTCAGTTTGTGTGACTCTGAGCTGTCTCTGGCATCTACTCCACTCTGCCTTTGTAATGCAAAAGCAGCCATAGACAATATGAAAATTAATGAACATGGCTGTGTTCCAGTAGAATTTTATTTACAAAAACAGGCAGTGAGCTAGATTTGGACTGTAGTTTGCCAGCCCCTATTCTGGACAAAGACCCACCTGAGCCTAAGAAGCTGGTCTGAGGTTCTCTGCTGGTGTGTGAGATTCTGGATGCCAAGGCCAATCCTTTTCCATTCATATCAGGCACTTTGCAAATGTGACTTCTTTTAAATCTCCCATTAACTCTGAGAGATGGAAAGTGCTATTACATTTCCATTTCCTGAATCATTCTAAGAGATTGTCACGCTATTAGTGAGTAGGATAGTGGAAATTTGAACTCCCAGGTCCGTCAGACCCTAAAGCCCCATACTCTGGAAATGACTTTCTTTTGACTTCATCCTGATATGAAAATTTGGCTAGATAACTCTAAGTTCAAAATCCTAAGAACTTTGTAGACAGTGCACCATTGATTTCTGGAAGTGGTGTTTTTAGATGAGCAATTGTTAAGTGAATCTGATTCTTATTTCTCTGTAGGGCGTCTTTCTTGCACTGAACATTGTTAAGTGGCCTGTGGCTGGTTGGTTGATTTCAACCCAAAATTTCAGAATTTTTTCAGAATGCATCTAATTAAACATCTTTTTTCCATATTACTCCTCAAAATAGATGGTTTCTTTTGGCCTGATAACTCAGGGAATTTTCTTGTGTTATTTCTTTCCCTCCTTGCTTACTGATTTCTTCTTTGGGATGTACTATTGAATAGATACTAGATCTCCTGTATCTATCCAGCTTGTTTCTTTTCTCTGGTCTCGTAATTTCATCTCTTATTCTATGTTCTGGGAGCTCCCATGATTTGCTCTTTCATATTACTAATTTGGTTTTCCGTTATGTCTGTTCTCCTGTTCAGTCTTTCTAATGAGACTTTTCCCTCTAATCTTGTTATTTCCTAAGAACTCTTTCTTAATACTCAGATGGCTCCTTTTTAAAAAAGATCAATGTAGCATCCTCTTGCACAAATTAACAATGTATTTTTAAAGATTTATTCTATTTTTGTGTTACCTCTGTTTCCCAGGGCAACTATTGTTCTCCTTGTTATTTATGAAGGTCACCTGTAGGGCTCTGGTTGCCCTTTGCCCTGAAGCACGGAGTGGCCTAGAATGTGCACACTATAGGCAACCCTTCAGGAGGAAAAACAGGGACATATATCCAGTTTAGTGATGGTCCAGGAATTTGGTACAGGACACAGTTATCCTCTAGGCAAGCTGCCTTTCTTTTTCTTTTTCCCTTCTTCCTCTCTTTTGGCTGCCTAGAGTTATCTCAGACACTACCATGTTCTTTTTCTGGTTTCAGGGCCCACTAGGAAACCTTCTGTGGACCTAGTACATCTAGCAATCATGTACAATGTATAAACTCACTCTAGTGCCAATTCTAAAGGAACCAGAAAAGGCATTTATAAGGCAATCAGGGGAGTTTAAATAGTAACTGAAAAATATTAGATGATATTAAGGAATTAGTGTTACTTTTAAAATGGGATAATGGTATTATGGTTATATTAAGAACCCTTATCTCTTAGTGATACATACTGAAGTAGTTATAGTTGAAATGACATGTCTCAGATTTGCTTTAAAATAATCCAGTGGGGAGGGGGGTTATAGACCAGTGGTTCTCAACTGGGGGTAATTTCCCCCCCAATTTAGCAGTGTTTGAAGATACTTTTGATCATCACAATTGGGGGTTTGCTACTGACATCTAGTAGTTAGAGGCCAAGGATGTTGTTAAACATCCTGTAGTGCACATGACAGACCCACACAAAAGAGAATTATCTAGCTCAAAATGCCATTAGTATGAGTTTGAGAAAAATATGTATATGTAGCTTATCATTTGCAAAAAAAAAAACACACACACACACAACCCTCACCACTCTCTGTGACAAACTCCCCCCTCTGTTTTTCTAGCAGAGTCTGGATGGAAAACCCCAGCTTGTCATTTAGCCTGTGGGTGTACTGGCCCTGGGTTGGCAGGCGTTTGTTTAAATACCATCCTGATATCCCAATGTCCACTTTCATCCCCAATCCCAGCTGACTGTGAGCTTGAGGCCCAAACTGGTAAAACTAGACTTAGTTTTCAGCTGGAGCTTCTTGGGCTGATTGACCTCTCCAGCAGCTGAATCCCATCTGTTTTGTCTTCCAGAAATCTCTCGAAGTTTCTGGTCTATAGATGCCACCCTTTGCTGCCTTTCAGATATGCTGTTGATTCATTAGTATTTTTATATTTCTGGTATCATTTCCATGTGCTTTGGGGAAAAGGAAGAAGTAAATTTATGGATTCAGCCCACTGTCTTAAGTCAGATGTCTCTAATTACCTTCTTATAATACCTGATATACTTCCCTCTGTGATTAGAATTTAACAAAGACATATTTAGAGATAAATCACTAATTCTTTTGTTCATTCACTCAACATAATCCATTATTTGTTTAGTGCTTACCGTGTGTTAAACTCTGTGCTAGGTTTTAGGTATATAGTGAGAAACAAAGCAGATATGTAATCCTTGCCCTTGTGGAGTTTATTGTATAAAGGAGGGACACTCATTAATCAACTACAGTCAAATAAATATATAGTTGCAACATGTGAGAGGTATTATCAAGGGAAATAACAGGGTGCTTGCTCTATGAGAATAATATAGAAAATAATAGCTAACTTTGAGTATACAATGTGTGCTAGTTACTGTGCCAAGAACTCTACGTGGATGATCCCATTTAATCTTCAGAATAACTTATTTTAGAGATGAGGAAATGGAGACGTATGATCCTAATTTAGTATTAAAAAGTCAAAGAAGACCTCTTGGAAAAGTAACACATTTTTAAAAATGAGAACTGGGTGAGTGGGAGTTAGCCAGGCAAAGAATGGAGGGAGGCTGTATGAAGCAGAAGTGATAACATGTTCAAAGGCCTAAGGATGAAGGAACTCAGCATGGAAGGATACCCGTGGTTGAAGTTTAGAGAACAAGGAAAGAGCACAGGAGACAGGAGGTAGGTAGGGGCTAAATCAGGAAGGTTGTGAGAGGACACGGTAAGGGGATTCAGTTTCATTCTGCAGGTATGGGAAATCACTGAAAGGTTTTACATAAGAGAGGGACATGATCTGATTTGCTTTCCTAGAGATCACCTTGTCTGCTGTGTGGAAATGGATTGGCAAGGGCCAGAGGCAAGGTAAGAGAGGATGGAGGTTGGAACTACACTGGTGACAGGAGAGAATGGGAAAAGACAGACAGATTTCAGGTTTTAGGTATATCCCTAAAATATATTACTTGCAACTGGGTTGGCTATAAAAGATAAGCATGAGGAAGAAACAAAGGATTTCCACGTTTCTTACTTGAGCGACAGGGTGGATGAGAGTGCTAGCTCCTGAATGCCGAGGACAAGGTTTTAGACACAGAACATTTGTGTTGCCTATGAAATTTGAAGTGGAGGTGGCACATAGGCAGTTGAGAGTCTGGAGCTCAGAAGAGAGGTCTGACCAAGCAATGCAAATGTGGGAATTGCTAGTATATCATTTGTACTTATGGCCATTTATCCAATCAGGTCAACTAGATAGAGTGTAGAGAAGAGTACCAAGGACAGAGCCCTGAGAAATGCCCATATTTAGAGATGTGGTGTTGGAAGAGGAACAAGTAGCAAGCAACACTGAGATGGGGCAGCCAAGAGACAGAGAAAATCAGAAGGCTGCTCTTGAGGTAGAAAGCAAGAGAGGAAAGTGCTTCAAAGAGGAGGGAGTTTTTGAAGGATAGCTCGCTTCACTGCATCACTGCAAAAAAAAAAAAAAAAAGGAAGGAGTGATCAACCAGTTTGAACTCTCATTTTAAGATGAGAGCTGCTTACCACAGTTATGTTCAAAACTTTCCATCAACAAAAAAGCATGGTATAATATCTCCCATCTCTTTGAAACAAAGAAAAAACAACTATCCACCTCATATCTCCCTCCAGCTGCCGCTCCTTTCCTCTGCATCTCTTTATGGTAACAGTCCTCATAAAAGGAGTCAGTATCTCACTTTCTCCTCTCTCTATCTTTATTTCACTCCATTTAGGCTTTCTCACCCACTACTCAAACCGCTCTTGAAAAGGTCGCTGATAGCTGCCATCTTGTCAAATCTGGTTTTACTTAGGCCTCTTCCTACTGAATCTGTAGGCAGTATTTGAGTTGATTACTCCCTCCTTGAAAAACTCTGCTCCAGGCTTCCGTGACATCACATTCTGCCTCATTACCTCCCACCTCATGGCTGCTGCTTATGAGTCAGTTTAGCTGATCTTTTAAAAGAATGTAAATCCAGTTATATCTCTCCTCTGTTCAGAAGCCCTCCAATCACATGGAGAATTAAAGCCACACTCAGTACCATGGACTACAAAGCCCTAAGTCTGCTAGTTCCTGCCCGCCTACCTCTCTGGCATCTCCTATCACATTGGCCTTTGTCGTAGTCCTCGAACCCGTCAAGTTCCTATGGGCTGATATGCTTGCAATTCCCAGGTCTTTGCATGGTTCACTTCTTCTTATTATTTAGAGCTCTGCTTAGATACAGCCTCCTCAGAGAGACTTTCCCAAACCGTTTTATCACTGCCCCCCAACCCGTCACTTTCTATCTCCTTACCCTGCTTTTTTTCTTTCATAGCACTTGTCTCTGTCTAAATTTAAGTATTGGTTTGTTTGTGAACAGTGTCCTCCTTCCCCCTCACAGAATGTAAGCTTTCTATCACTTGTCTGCTTGATTGCTTCCCCATTTCCAGTGTCTTAAACAGTGCCTGACATACAATTGCTGATTCGTAAATATTTTTTGAATGAATGCTGCTAAGAGGTTGAATCGGATGAAAGTGGGAATGTGTCCATTGGATTTGACAATATTCAATTTGTTGGTGTCCAGGCTGAGCAGTTTAAACAGCACTGAGGGTGAGAGTCAGAGCAGATAGATTAAGGAGAACCCAGAGGTGTGGAATTAGAGAAAACAAATTAGACAACTGTCGTGAGAAGTCAGCTGAGAAGAATAACACGGGACTGGTGGTAGCTGGAGGAGGGGAATTGAGGTCAGAAAATCTTTGAGATGACAGAAATGGATATAATCCAGAGCACACGTGATAGGATTGGCCTTTACATGGGAGGAACGTGTCCCCTCTTTTAGCGGGTAGGCAAACGGCGAAGATAGATACAAACTCACACTGGTTGTGTAGTTCATGGTCGGGGATGAGAGTGGACGAGGATGAGTTGGCACCCAGTCAGCTGAATGAGAAATGAGGCTAAGACTGGGTGAAAGGAAGCCAGGCCCTGTGGAATGGAGGGGGGTTGCCATGTCTCCAAGCTGCATGTTGGTATAGTTATGGTCCTGGCAAGAGGTGGCTGGGGGAGCAGGGTATGTATAGAAGCTCCCAGCAGTTTTTGATACATGGTGCCTAAGGGTCTGATGTCTGCTTGTCTTAATCAGGAACAATATTCTCTGTGTCAGGAAGCCATTTGGGTTTATGATAGGAAAATTGTCTTTTTCCCTGCCTTTCCCATCTTCCTTTAGATGGAGCCCATTGAGGCTAGGAGAGAGTATGGTATTGGCCTTGCACACCCAACCTACCATCAGGATTGGATGTGTTTGTGCCTCCAGATATTTGAGTACTTTTTATGTGCTAAATACTGTTTTATGTTCAAAGATTATAGCAATGAATGAAATGAAGTCTCTGTCTTCAAAGAGCTTTTATCCTAATGCAGGGAGACAGTAAATAAATGTGTGTCAGAGATGGGGTAGGCATGTCACCCTGGGCCCTGTGCTCCCCTGAACCCCCGTAGCCCTGGGGTGGCAATGGAAGGTATACACTCACACTCTCTTCTGTCTGTGTTTCCATGTACTGCCATTTACAGAAGTACTGAATGAGCCCTTCTTCCTCATCAGGATGTTTCCCTGAGCAGCTGACTTGAGCCCTCCATTGCACAATGTGGTAATGACTTATTCTGTTCTCTTGATTTCAGATGAGACGCCAATTATTGCAGTGATGGTGGCCCTGTCTTCTCTGCTAGTGATTGTGTTTATTATCATAGTTCTGTACATGCTAAGGTGAGCATGTTAATCCTTCTGCTTAGACTCTGTTTCAATACCCCAGTGTCTCAATAAGCCCACACAGTCCAATAGACATTAGGATAAGAACAATGAATAAGATAGACGGGGAATGACTCATGATAGTGCTAAGATTAAAATTCTACTTAGAAATGGTTTAAAAGCTCTACATAGTCTTCCTTAAGCCCTGGATCCTCCCCTTTTCCATCTGTCCAAGCCTAGTCCCCCAACTGCAGTTCAATCTAAAGCCCAAATGGTGGTTTGGAGGTTGGGGTAAGAAGCCACAGTTTGTTTTATTAGTGACAGGTGTTTCAGGATCTTCAGATCTAACCCTGTTGAAGCAACCCCTAAAAGGGCCTCAGTGAGATTACGTGCTCAGCAAAAGCCTACTTTATTTCTAGTTGGGGCTTTGTCCTCAAGCCCCTCTGGGACCCTTGGCCCTGGTGTGCTGAGCTGAACCATGTGAGTTACAGGATTCCTCTTTTTGACATCCTTTCAGAGTCCTCTAGACATTACCACTCAAACAGCGAGCAGAAGCAAGGAAGGGGAACCCAAGGGAGAGAAGGGGTGGTGCATTTGTTCTCTTCCTGCTAAAGCTACTGCCCTGACTAACTGGGTTTAGCTCTGCCTTATCTTTGGCTTAACCTGTTCTGTGCTCCCTCTTGTTCTGCAGGGATAGAGAAGGGAACCTTGTGTGCCCCTTACAATTTGGCATGTGTCTCCATTATTCGGCAGGAGACTTGTGGCCAGACCTGTGCCCACCCAGTCTGAAGCTCTGGGCTTCTCCCTGGGGACTCCCAGGCTGCACTGTTGAAATACCAGGATTTTTTGTTTGATACAGATCTTCCTATCTCCCCCACTATATTCCACTCACTCATCCTTTGTCCACCTGGTGCAGCTGTGCTCTGTAGTGGGTCTTGGAACTAGGGCTGCACAGAGGAGCCATGCCAGCCAGAATATACTGTTGGTGTTACCTGGGTTGAATTCTAGTATGCTGAGGGTAAGTAAGAGCAGCCCAGGGTACTCAGTCATCAGGGCATAGAGCTGCCTCAGGATGTGTGTGACCTGTCTCTGAAAGAGCCTGATTATTTGATGAAGGAGATTTAGAAATGCTGTGTTGATAAGTAGGAATACACAGCCAATGACTTGCCTTTTGCTCCTCTATGCTTCGTTTTTCACTATGAACATTTTTTCATTAGGTTTAAGAAATACAAGCAAGCTGGGAGCCATTCCAATTCTTTCCGCTTATCCAATGGCCGCACTGAGGATGTGGGTAAGACACCCCTTAATGGCATGGGGAACCCTCACAAAGAGGAAAATCAAGAAATTAGGGGTTTCCTCATCCTTTAAAAAAAACAAGACTCTAAAAAGTGGGGGGTGGGGAAACTTTTGAAGAAAACAGCCCTAGATCTTGGAGGCTTGATCCATGAGATGCGATCCCCAATTTAGTCTCCAGAAAAGGGGCTGGGTGCCCAGGGCACCTGACTGACCTCTTCCCTTCTTCTGCACTGCAGAGCCCCAAAGTGTGCCACTTCTGGCCAGATCCCCAAGCACCAACAGGAAGTACCCACCCCTGCCTGTGGACAAGCTGGAAGAGGAAATTAACCGGAGAATGGCTGATGACAATAAGCTCTTCAGAGAGGAATTTAACGTGAGTTCTTTGTTGAAAGTGGCGTATCAGATGAGAGGAAGGCAGACCTAAGGTCAGGCCTTTTGAGTCATGGGGTAGAAAACAGGTTTCTAATGCTTAAGAGGTGAGAAGTTTTTACCAAATTTATTGGATTCTCTTCCTGTATGATTATGGATAGGAAGGGAAAAGAGATTTGCCTCAGTTTCCTAATCTGCCCATCCATCCATCCATCCATCCATCCGTCCGTCTATTCGTCATCACATCTGTTACTTCTGTTGTTTAAGCATCTAATATGTGCCAGGTACTATTCTAGCTGCCAGCGTTACGATAGGGAGCAAAACCAGATCCAATCCCTACTCTCAAGGAACTCACTGTCTGGTAGGGAAACCCCACAAACAAGAACAAAAATAACAACATAAGTCCAAACAGCAATACAGGATATAAAGGACTAGTGCATAGTTGTAGGAGCCCATATTAAGAGATGGCCTTTTAGAGTATAGAGCATGGGTTTCAGAGTGTCTAAAGTGGACAGTAGGAGTAGCTCAGTCTGGAAATGAGGACCATGGCAGATTGCAGAGCACAGGTCTTATCTTGGGTATTTAGATTTGTATTTTTAATAATTCCCACAAAGAAGTGGAACATGTTTGTAAACCACTAATTCTAATCCCAGGTCAGAAGAGATTCTTTGAATAAATGTTGTTTTAACTGATACCTAATCATAGACAAGGGTGGCAGGGAAAGGGGAGTGAGGAACATTCTGGACACTGGAAATAGCAGGAGCAAATTGTCAGGAGTGAGGGTGGGTAAGGGAAGGGTACATTCAAAAAAATTAAAGAAGGGATGTGTATGGCTAAAGGGCAGAGATTCAAGGGAATAGAAAGAGGTGAAACAAAGAAGGCTGGCCAGACCATCAATCTTGTAGCTTTCCACGAGAGAAGTAGAAAGCCATGGACCAACCATATCTGTATTTTGGAAAGATGACTCTGGCTTCTATATGGAGAGTAGCCTATGGAGAGATCAGAATAGTTGCAGGGAATAGAGTTGGGGTCTGCAGAAGTTGTTAAGATCAGAGGTGCTGATAGATTGACCTAAAGTGGTAATGATTAGGGAGAGGGGAATGGACTTAAGAACATAGAAGAGCAGTTCCAGAGTTGGTTCATTCATGTTTGCTAAACTCTCACTTTCCTTCGCACCTTTCCACTAAGCCATGTATCAGCTTGTCTTGTAGGCTGGTTCCTCTCATGATGCCACAATGGCTTCCCCACTTCTAAGCATCACATGGAGCTCTAACAAGGTCCAGTGGGAAAAGGATGACCACTTCTTCCTTTTATGAGGAAAATTTTCCCAGAAGCTTCTGGAGACTTCCCTTGTCACATGCTCTTTCTTAAGCCAGTCACAAGCAAGGGAGAAATAGGGTTACTTTGGCTAGCTGAGACCAATCCAGATTATTATTCCTGGATCATGTAGGGGATGGGTGGACAACCCTACAGAATAAGAGCTCTGGGAAAGAAGGAAAGGAGGAATGGTTATTGGGTGTGTAGATCACCACTCATACCTGCTCCACTAGCGAAGGGCTTAGGGAAGTGGAGAGTGAGAAAATCACTAACTACTATGTAAAGAATAGATGGAAGGGGACAGAAAGTTGAAGCAGGACACCATTTACCAGACAAAAATTTAATGGAATAGTTTGGACCCTTTTTTCTGGCTTTTGGAAAAACAGCACCGTTTAATGCTCATTATTGATTGAGAACATTTATCTTACACCACAAGACAGCACACCATCCTCAGCACTATACCTGGGTCTGTGATAGGCATTGTACTGTTTCATAATCTGCAGTACCAACTGCTTCTGGGTGATGGAGTGTGCGATCCCCTTGCTATGAGTTTTGCTTGGAGATAATATTCCCTGAGATCCCATGATAAATCTTCCAGTAAATCCCTAGATGGTGGTAGTGTCCTGGAGGCACGGTGGGTAAATTCAGATAGATATTGTGATGAGAGCCATTTGCTGTGCTATCATGGCCACCGTGTTTATGAGCTCATTGGGCCAGCACTGGGGTAGCAAAGGAAAGAGCTGGCCGTTATCTCCTGTGTTGTTAGCAACGAATGCTGTCTGGTAAGGATTCACATGGCACATAAATATTTCCATCTTGCTCCAGTTTATACTCATTCAGAGCCATTGGTTAAGTAGGTTACCCCACAGCAGTCTACTTCCAGCATGGGCCAGCACATCTCATCAAGCCATTTGTATACCAGGCTGGACTTTTTTCTTCCTTCAGTCAACTGTTCATGTCAGCAGGCAGTCAGAAGTGTCTGTTGAGGGAGTGGGTTGTGTGGCAGTCATCCTATGCACAGCACTTCTAGTTTTTGGTGGAATTCTGCTTGGCATGTCCAAATTTATGGCTTATTGGATCACATAATACCTAGTTTATGAAGAGGAGTTGAAGTCATTTGCATATCTAGTGCCTTATGGTCAGGCTTACAGTCTCCACTCTAGAGCACAGTATTAAGCTGGGAGCATGGTCTTATCACCGTGTCCTAGGGTTTTTCATTATGATTCTCCTTTTTAGCCTTACAACAAGCACTTTAGAGCCCCATAGAATCTACCAGAGCCAGTATCTCCATGGCATAGATCAGCTGGAGAGCCTTCTCTTTTCCGATCACTCAATAAATGGGTCAGAGCAGGATACGAGCATATGGTATATGCCTGTAGTCCCCAAACCCCCCGGGCCGCGGCCCAGTACCAGTCAGTGGCCTGTTAGGAAGTGGGCCACACATCACCGCCTGAGCCCCACATCACATCCCCAACCCCACCCCCAGCATACTCAGCCATCTCCTCGGTCCATAGAGAAATTGTCTTCCATGAAACTGGCAGCTGGTGCCAAAAAGATTGGGGACTGCTGGTATGCTATGCTAAACCCAAAATAGCCTAGAAGCATTCATCGCTCCTTGTCCTAAGCAGGGGAGGGGTGTTGGAGCAAGGAGCAGCAAATTGTCCTTTATGTTGGAGGAGAGATCTGTCATGCTGCAGGTCTTTGACTTTTAGAAAACTTGGCTGAGGTGGCAGGCCACTGTATTGTGTACATCTTAGCATGTATATCTAAGATAACATAACTTCTTGCTCTTTAATTTCTGACAGCTTGGTGTTATCAGTATAGTTGTTAGGGTGATGTCCTGTGAAACAGACAAAATCCTCATGAACCAGATCACAGCACAGAAAGGTCAAGATTATCACTGAGGCTGCTCCTGTCTTGAGAAAAGGTAACTGCCTTAGGTAGTCTGCACAATTTAAAAAGAACATACACTTGCCCCTATTAATAGCATAACCAGGAGTTATGTGTTAATCTGTAGGAAGGAGAGTACATCTGGGAAAAGCAACTATAAATCTGCAGCTCCAACTGATTGAGTTTACCATAGTCCACTGACATTCGTAAAAACTTGTCAATCTTTCATGCTAGTCTGTTTAGTGGCTTGTGTGGAGAGGTAATGTGAAACAACAGAATAGCTAATACTAGTAGTTACTGAACACTCACTCTATGCCATCACTAAACTCAGAAATGTAAATGGATTATCTCATCATTATCCTGCAGCTTTTAAAGTTTTCTGTAGCACTTAAGATCATGCGATTCACTGAGGGACTTAGACTTTTGGTAAAGAGAGATCGCTCCTCTGGGAGCTTGCATTTGCTCTTTCTGTAAAGGTCCCTATCTAATGGGTTAGGGAATCAGTGTGGCTATTCTGCCACTTAATAGGTAGCTCCTAGCGTGAAGCCAGTTTGGGCCAAAACTCCTTCCATCACCTGGCCTGCAAAGACTGCATTCTAATTAGCATATCATGGTGACATTCTGGGATCCTGGGAATTAGTTAGCTCAAGGCTGGAACCCAGTAGACCCCAAAAGATGCATTTCCCTTTACCCAGTTTGCAGTTACCATGGTAAATAACTATAGATTCTTAGGGAGAGATGAAGAGGGAGGTTCATGGTTATATATGAGTGTTGATGTGCTGTGGCAGGGTTCTCCCTTGGCGGTGCCTATTCTCTCCCTTATTAGAGGGTTCTTGGTCTATGAAATGATCCAGGCCTAGGAATTGGATGAGAGGGGCTATTTCTCTAGCATGTGGTCTTTAGTAGGCTGCCTAAACTGACCTGGGGTAGCTACCTTCCATTTTTGTTATTGGGAGCTTCACAGTGAATTACTCACAACCATAAACTTCTGAGTTCTAATGCCAGTGGCCTCTGACTTGCCTTCCAACCTTCTAAGATCAAGAACCCATTTCGAAGCCAGGCCCTTTACTAGCATCTCAGTGTGGAGAGGACAGCCAGGAAAGCACTTCTGAAAGATTCCAGCACTTTCCTCACCAGTGCACATCCTCCAGCAAAGCACGTATTGTGGATTCCCTCAGGGACATACTGGAAGGTATCTGTACAAAAGTTGAGTGTTTAGAGCCCATGTACCACTCTGATCTCCTCTACTTGTGCCGAGATTTTCTGGCTTTTCATTATCACCTCACTGAATCCAGCATTCAATCCAGATTTCCACTAGCCACCCTAACCAAGCCTTAGAACTGTGGCCAGTGCCTGAGCTGTTACGCTACCTGCACAAGTTCGTTTGACCATACCGACTAGAAATTTGGCCTCATCCAAAAGTTATCCTCTCTCCTCTTCGGTTTGACACCCCCCAAATTTATATCAATGACTATTCCTATAATTTTTAATTACATGACTGAGTGAATTCCCATAATTTCTTCTAGGTATTTATTAGCTCTTTGCTTTTCTGCTTTATTTATGCATTTTACTCTCCAGATTGTGTTATGCTTATATCCTGATTATCCATAAGCAATGAGACCTGGGCTATGGGGCAGTTTTCATCATGAAAGCAAGATACTATAGAGAACATAATAGAGATTTTTGGAAGTTAGCTTTCTCCAAGTACTCTGTTTCCTTTCATAATTATTTCAGTTGTCTCACTTAAAGTCTTACCTTTCACATGAACACCCCAGGGAAGATGGCGAATTCTCTTGGCATTAAAATTCAGTAACCAGCAAAATCCTGAAATTGTAGCAGTTGGTTTAGCAAAATACATTTATAGTCATAGAAAAGCCCTGAGTCTTGTGCTATCATTTGGAGGTGAACATTTGATGTTGGAGCTGGGCTTTTTCTTGTTTGTTACTTAATATTGTCAGAAGTAATCTTCTTGGTTTCAACATTTCTCATCTCCTTTTAATTGGGACACTCCCACCCCTTTACCACTAGCAAGAATACATCCCTGGTAATCGTAAGTATTAAATGAAGTAGAGTTGTACAGCTGTGAACTGTGAGTGGCTCGCTTTTTCCCATTCTGGAAATTGGTTGACAGTCTCTTTCCTTCCGTCTGAACCCAGTAACAAGCTTACATCACCCACATTTCCCCCAACAGTTTCTCAGCTACAGCCCACTCTGATACTAACTGCTAAGTCATTTAAGGTCCAAAGTTAAAAACAAGAGAAATCAACTCAACTAAATTAAGGCAAAAACCAAACAGAACTATCAATTTAGGAAGACACTGGAGGAGCTGGCAGAATCAAAAGATAAGTTGGAGTTCTAGGCCTTGGGCAGAGCAGGCACTACCTTGGTGGCTCTGGGGCCCTCCTAAGGAAGCACCTAGTTTTCAAAATCCTGGGAAAGAGAATCTGATTGGCCCAAGTGTGAGTCAGGTATGACTGTGTTTGGATCAATCATCCCTGGAAGGGAAGAGGAGAGATAGCACATAGGGAAAACACAGCAGTTGGTGTCTACTATCACAGAATAATGTTTTTATAGTCATCATGTGGGGAAGGCCTTTCTAAACTAACTATAAGATTCACACACCGGAATGGAAAAGATTGGTAGATAATAAATGTTAAGATGTTAAACATCTGTATGACAAATAATGCCATTAAAAAGTGGCCAAAGGGGAGAACGTATTTGCCGCAGGTAAACAAAGAGTTTTCCATACGATTTAAAGAGCTTCTACAAACCTATGAGGAAAAGGTAAACAATTCAGTAAAAAAAATTGGCAATTTACAGAAGAAATACAAATGGTTTATAAACATAGAAAAGAAGATCGATGTATATAGTAATCAGGGAAGTATATATTAAAGCTAACCATTATTTTGGACCTATTAGATTTGAAAATTTTAAAAGATTGATATCAAATGTGGGCAAAAATATGGGAAACATAATCTTATACACAAGTGGGGGGAGTTTAAATTGGTATAGCATTGGAAGGATGATCTGGCAATAATAATCAAAATTTAAATGCTTACACTATTTGACCTAGCTTCTGGGACTCTATGTAACAGAAAATCCCTCGTGCACAAGTGTGCATTTGTATAAGCGTTTTCATCATAGCATTATTTATAATAGCAAAGAAAATAAAAAGCAAATATCTATCAAGTAGAATAGCTAAATTATTTCTTATATCCATTATGAAATCCTATACTGTCATTAAAAGAAATGTGTTCACATGGATCTCACAATCATATTGTTATGTGAGAAAACATAGCAGAGTACATGGTATAATCACATTTTTATTTTTAAAAATATCTGTATATATCTGTGTGTGTTTGGATATGTTAATACTTTTTTTTTTTTTTCCTAAGTCTGGAAGAATACTATGAACTGTCAACAGTGACTTCCTCCAAAGGGGGTGGAAGATAGGAGAGATAGGAAACTGCTTTCTGCTGAATTATTTGACTTCGTTTTACAACTTTTAAATAATATTTTTTAAAGCAGGGTTTTCTTTTTAATATGGGAAATAAGCTAATGGACCTTAATATGCTGTAATGGATATGTAGCATCTAGAATAAAGAAGCTACTATCCCTAGTTTGAACTGTGCCAGGAGTCTTGTGGTCAGTTCGCTGTGAAAAGGGATATCACCAAATGGGATGTTCTGGAGAGAAACTGGACCATAGACGTGACAGCTGAAGGAACAGTAGGCATAGGATATGACAACTGTCCTCAGATGTTTGACTTTGTTTGGCCGAAAGGAGACCCTGTAGCATATCTATGAATGCCCACCATGATCAGAAGTTCCAGGCTATGGCTTTCATCCTAGTTACAAGCCGGAACTTCTTTACTTACCAGCATTTGTCTTTGGAGGAGTCGTTGAATTTATTTAAATGAAACACTTGGAAAAGCCACTCATTGAGGTCCCTAAAGCATGCTCAAGGTTTGAAAAGAAAAAAAAAATTTGATTAGCTCCTGAGAAGAAGGGGATAGGAGAGAGAAAAAAGAGGAAAAGGTAGAGCAAGGGAGGCAGAATCTGTGCATTGTAAGATGTGACCTCCTTCCTCAGGACCTCACATCTTTAATAACACAGTTAAGCCCGGTGAAGAAGAGTGTGCGTGTGTGTGTGTGTGTGTGTGTGTGTGTGTGTGTAAGTAATCTAGTGATGGGACTGAGTGTGGCATCTGAATTAAGGCAGAGGCGAAAGTACCTTTACATTGATGAATTGTCTCAAAATAAATGAATGAGAGCCAAAGTCCCATGGGATTAAGCAGGAACTGTGGCAAGGGCTTTGAAATTCCATAGTCCAGAGAGTTGAGGGTTCAGGCTTTGCAAGGAGCAGAGAAGGTGCCAGCTGACATCTGTTAGTACAAGGGAAATGCAAAAGAAATTGTGTATCTGGATGTTGGTTCCTTTTAAACAGAACTCTTCCAAGAATTACCTTGGAAAGTAGTAAATTTCCCATCTCTGCATTGTTTCAAGTACCGGTGTCTATTAGGTGGGAGTATTGAAAGGGGATTCAAGCATTAAAAGTGAATGAGATTCAGTCCTGTACTGGAGATCTAGGCAGCACAGTGAGTCAAGGAAAGAAATGAAAGGTATGAGGATTGCAAAGGAAGAGACAAAATAGGAATTTTTCATGGAGGAGAATATTGTCTTTAGAAAAATCCAAAGACTTATCAGATAAATTATTAGAATTAAAAAGTTATTTTAGCAAGGTTGCTAGATACAAAGGCAGCATAAAAATTAATGCATTTCTGTACATAGGCCACAAATGGAAAATCTAATAATACCTTTTAAAAGATGCCATTTATATAAAATATATATAAAATATAAAGTACCTAGGGATAATGTAACAAAATATTTAGAGAAAATTATACAAGTGCTTGAACACTTTAAAGGAAAACAGTTTAAATTAGTGAAGAGATAGAATCAATGGATTAGGAGGCTCAATATTGTAAAGATGTCACTGCTCCCCAAACTGATATATAGATTCAATGCAATTCCAATAAAAATCCCAACAGGTTTTTTGTGGAACTTGACAAGCTGATTCTAAAATTTATATGGAGGAGAAAAGATCAAGAATAGCCAAGACATTCCTGAAGAAGAAGAACAAGGTGAGGAGACCTGCCTTACCAGATATAAAGAGATTATAAAATTTTAGTTATTAAGACAGTTTTGTATTGGCTCTGGGATAGTCACATTGACCAGTGGGATAAAATAGAGAGCCTAGAAGCAGATCCATGTATAAGTGGAAACCTATTTATGACAGAATTGCTGTTGCAGTTTGGGTGGGGAAAAGGATGGTCTTTACAATAAATAGTGCTTGGGACCATTGGGTAACCCTGTGGGAATAAATCAAATTGAATGTTTGTCTCATACCAAACAAATCAATTCCAATTGTTGTAAACACTGAAATTTAAAGGACAAAATGATAAAATGTAGAGACAATAATTTAGTAAAATATACTTACAATTTCATAGTAGGAAAGAATTTCTTAAGACTTACATTGATGAATTTGACTATAGGAAAATGCAAAGATTCTGTTCATAAATAGATAAATGTAAAGAAAATGCAAGGGTAGGCCACACACTTGGTAAAAGATATTTGTAACATGGATAACTGATAAGGGACAAGTATCCAGAATATATGAATGCAAATTAATAAAAAAAATTAACAGGGAATCCAGTAGAACAATGGGGAAAATACTCAACTAGGTACTTCACAGTAGAGGAAAGCCTTTTGACCAGAAAACTGTGGGAAGGTGATGAACCTCATTGATAGTCAGAGAAATGTAAATTAAAACTACATTTAATACATGTAAAGCCTGACAATATCAAATATCGATGAGGATACAGAACAAGTGGAACACCGTACGTCGCTGGTAGAAGTATAAATTGGTACAACTGCTTTGAAAAAAAATTTGGCCTTATCTGGTAAGGTTAGATACTCATACCTGAAATTCTTGAACATGTGCAGGAGAAACACACATAAATTTGTGCTCAGAGCAGGACCATTAGCTGTAAACAACCCAAATATTCATCAGTAGTATAATGGATAAGTAAATTTTGGTACAATCTCAAAGTAGCTGAAGTGAGTAAACAGCCTAGATGAATCTGAAGAACATAATGTTGAGCAAAAAAAAGCAAGTCGCCATTTGATCACAATTCCATTTTTATCAAAAAATAGACTGAGCAATAATAATATATTCTTTAAGAATACAAAATATATGGGATACAAGTATACCTGTGAGAAGGGAAGGAAGGAAGAGGATATGAGGAGAGGGGCCCAAAGAGAACTTCTAAGTTAAATTGAATGACGGATACTTTTTTTTAAGTAAGCGTGAATAAATTTGAAAGACATTGTTTAAAAACTGACGTATTTTAAAAAATGAGCTCCTGTTAAGACTTGAGCAAGAGATGAAATGGTCTTTGATGCCCCTAGTGTTCCCAGAGAGTTTAACATCGTTTAGGCTTCTGGCCCAGCTGCTCCTTTCTAGCTCTGTGAGCTGTTTTTCAGAGTAGAAACTAAACACTAGGGTTCCCCTTGTTTTCATCTCGGACTTAGGCTCTTCATTGTGAACTTTTGCATCTAGGCCTATGTTCCTCAGGGCAAGCCCCTTCTTTTCTCTTGTAAAGCAATGGCTCTGTTTCTAACTTTCCTTTTAAGCGCTTTACCTCACCCAGAAACCTGGTTTTTCTTTATTATGACGGGGGAGCTAGGCATGCTGATAGGATTATTAGGTGGCAGTCATTGTCATTCCCAACCTTGCTGTATTTAAGACTGTTTTCAGTTGTCTTGTCATTACCTCTATTCTACATCATTTTAGAGAAAGGATGTACAGGAAAAGTAGTGCCTCTGAATTAGTCATGAGGACTTAAAAACATGGTATCTCATCCTGCCCTGTACCAGAGTTGGGGGGAACCTGTGGAAATCTATCCTATGTGAGGGAAGAGAAAGCAAACTGTGGGTGAATTGGGAAATTCCATTCTTAAGTATGATCTCTGTTCCAAATGCAAGAGCCCAGCCCAGGAAGCTCTTTTTCTCCCCTTTATGTATTCACAGCATAGCGTCAAAGGGAATTGCCTCTTTTAGTGAAATCACATGCAGAACTCCCAGGGTTTTAACTCGGAAAGGAAAATCTCTTGAGTAGGTGAGGGCAGATGGACTGTAAGACCCTGATTCCCTTTGAGTCTTTCACTTGAATTTCTCCTAGCACTTTATGCTGGCTCCCAGGAAATATGTTTGTTCCCTTCTTAAAGTTCTTGCTTCCGTCTGGCAATATTGGTTTACTTTGGGCTGGCATTTCCTTTATTTAATCTTTTTGGGATTTTTTTTTTTTAACTATCAAAGCCAGAAACCCAAGAATCATTCTTCATTCCTGTCTCTTTCTCTCCCCAATCCACCTTCCCTTCATTTGATCTCCAAATTTAGTAATTCTGATTTCAGAGTATATCTCAAATATATCCATTTCCTTATACTATCATATTTTCATGTTTCCACTCCATGGTTCTGTTCTTGCCTCCTTTCAGTCCATTTTCCACATACTAACCAGAGTGATTCTTTAATATGTAAAATGGGTCTCACATTTAAAACTTCACTGGTTTCCAACCAGGCATGGTGGCTCATGCTTATAACCCTAGCACTCTGGTAGGCTGAGGCAGGAGGATGGCTTGAGCTCAGGAGTTTGAGACCAGCCCAAGGAAGAGTGAGACCCCGCCTCTACTGAAAAACAGGAAAAAATTAGCCAGGCATGGTGGTGCGTGCCTGTAGTCCCAGCTACTCGGGAGGCTGAGGCAGGAGGATTGCTTGAGCCCAGGAGTTGGAGGTCGCAGTGAGCTACGATGATGACACTGTCCTCCAGCCAGGGCAACAGGGAGAGACTCTGCCTCAAAAAAAAAAAAAAAAAAAAAAAAACTTCAGTGGTTTCCTCATGCACTTAAAGATAAATCCAATCTCTCTTTTCAAGGACCTACATGGAAATGAATGATCTGACTTTGCCAAGCTCATCTCCTCCCACTTCCTTCTGCCATCCCCTCCAGCCTCACTTTCTGCATGGCACTGTCACTAACATTGTGGTTTCTTACACAGCCAAGCCTTCTCCTGCCTCTGGATTATCACAGATGCTGTTATCTGTGCCTGGAATACTGTCTTCCACACTCATCCTTCCTCATAGAGACCTACCCCTCATCTAAATTTGGCCCTTTCTGATACTTCATCTCTAGTAGCATTCTGTTCTTTCATTGTATTTATCGTGATACATAATTACGTATTTATTGTTTTATTTGTTTAATGTCTTCTTTTCACCCACAAGTTTGTGTTGTCCATGAGGGCAGGAACCATGTATATGTTTGATTCACCACTCTTTGCTCTATACCTAGCCCAGTACCTAATAGGTACACAATATGTATTTGTTGAGAGAATGAGTAAAGAGTAATACATAAACTATAATTTACTTAACTGTTACTCTATTGCTGAATACTAAGGTTGTTCTCAGTTTGGGATTATTCTACATAATGATGAAGTAATTAATTTGAACACAGAGATTTTTATTTCCTTAGGGTAGATTCTCAGAAGTGGAGTTGATAGGTCAAAAAGTATAAATATTTTTAAGGCTCATAAAACATATTTCCAAATCAGTTATTTGGAATAAGTGTTGGAATTTTAAAATGTTTTCCTTTTTACTTTCTTAGTTTTGAATATATGGAACGTGTAAGAGGAGAACAGCTCAAATTAAAAAAACTTAGCTTTCTACTCTCATAAAATGCATTTGTTGAATGTTTATTCTGTGCCACACATAAGATAACAGATTTTCCCCAGTTTGTACAACCCAGACTATCTCATGGCAAACCATTTTATGCTTATCCACATATCTCCCTGCCCTAATTTACTTTTGTTCTAAAGTGCTACAAATTTAATGTCACTTCATCCAGATCTTCCTCCTAACTGTTGCATCCATGTGAATGCCCTCCTATTCACCCACCAGTCCTTGCATTTTTGCCTCATGATGCTAGAGGCTGGGGTGCCATGCCCCCTTGTCAGACCCCTAGGGAGAACCCAATTCAGCTGACCATCCAGAGCCCTCCTGTCTGGTTCACTCTGAGATGTACGTCATCTTTGTGGAGTGGGTAGCATGAAGATAAATGGCCCACTCCTTCAGTTATGTCCCCTTGCTGATTTACATGGGTGGTCCATTTTGACCCTGCATTGTAATAGGTCCCTAACCACATAGTAATCATAAAAACAGCAGGCTGCGCTTACAGTCACAGGAAAGGCATTCTGCCTCCTGGGGATTCCCGTTGTTAAACTCTAAGGAGCTTGTGGCTATTTAGGGGAGAAGTCCATTCTCTATGTTAGGCTGCAAGTATTCACCTGGGCCCATGTTTATCCCCCCAAGAAAAGGCAGAATTTGCTCCCAGGTCAGGGTTTGGTGCAGCAGTTTGCATGTTTGGTGACTATACCTGCTAATAACTCTTCTAATTTCTTTTAATCTTTCAGGCTCTCCCTGCTTGTCCTATCCAGGCCACCTGTGAAGCTGCCTCTAAGGAGGAAAACAAGGAAAAAAATCGATATGTAAACATCTTGCCTTGTGAGTGTTTGTAGTGTTTCTTGGGATGTAACCCGAAACTACATCTCTAGCCAGATTTTCTGAGGATAGAAAGAATCTTGTGGTTGATAATAACAGTAGGGTTAAGCCTTTGGGCTGAAAGGGCCTTTAGAGTTCCCAGGGTGACCCCACATGGTCACAGAGTCAATTAAGTGGTTGACCAGGATTTTTGTGCCAGGCCTAAAGTTTCTAGTAGGCCAGAGAGAACAGCTTCACTAGGACCAGTCAGGAAGCAGGTTGTGGTGGTGGTGGTTTTTTGTAGTGCTCATTGAAAGAAATTCCAATACAGAGTTCTCTTTATAACCTCTTTCCCGAGTTAGCCATTGCTGATCAGTTGATCTATAACATATAGACATTTTTCTAGGCCAGCGGTCTCCAAAATGGGATATGCACAATTTAGTGGGATGTGAGAAGAAGATGTTTGAACTTCCCTTTATTTTTATATTTGCTTTTTTATTCATCCTTTAAAAAATTTTATATTTTGGGGTACATAATACATTAGTACATGTGCATAATTTACCAATAAATGAACATATATCAGCGATGCCACTCAAATTTTTATTGGTGGAGTATAGTACTAAAAAAATTGTAGAGATCACTACACTAGACATGTACAGATACTTTTGTCATCTTATTTGTGTATATATGTATGGGTGGGGGTGAATGTATTACATATTTTTTTAAATATATGATATATACATGTTGTTCTGACTTTTTTCTTATAAGAGTATTGTCAGTTCATCTGTCAAGAAACACTTTCCTTTTTTATCAACTGCTTAGTATTCCATATTGTGGATATGTCTTTATTTAACTAGTCTCCTAATGATAGCTGAGATATTCCAAATCTTTGCTGTTACAAATAGTGTTGGATTATGATATCTTTATACATGTGTGTCTCTGTACACATAGGCACAGATGTCTCAGCTATCCTGGTTACATCAGGAAGAGGGAAAAATAAAATTGGATTTTATTGAAATATTAATTCTTGGGTTTTTTTCCTAGATGACCACTCTAGAGTCCACCTGACACCAGTTGAAGGGGTTCCAGATTCTGATTACATCAATGCTTCATTCATCAACGTAAGGAACTATTGCTTTTCTCATAATCCCCCCTGAATGACCATTGACTGCCATCTGTTGGCTGCTTCCCAGCTGTGCATTAG